>APFE030330251.1:10402-32531 GCA_000404065.3 Pinus taeda
GACCTTTCCTAGATTTAGGTAGTCCTCCAACAAAGTCCATGGAAACACTTTCCCAAGGATGAGAAGGAACTGGTAGTGGAGTGTACAAGCCTAGTTTTCTATTGTTGGGCTTACTAACACACATGGTAGACTTTCTTACATATATAGAAACTGTCTCATTCATTTTTGGCCAATAAAAAAATCTGTGCAACTGTGCAACTATTTTACTTACACCAAAGTGACCTAATATTAGAGAAGTGTGTGCTTCTCGAATTATCTTTACTCTTTCATTTTGTGGAATGTAGCTTCCCAAAATGATACAAGAGCTGGTCCTTAACATGATATTCCAATTCTCCTACTTGTTTGCCTTGACTTAAAGTTGCATATATATCCTTAAAATCTATATCTTGACCATGTTGTTCAATGTAGCTTTCATGCAATACTGAATTATGCTTAAGTGTAGTAGATGTATTTATAATTGGTTTGGACAACATGTCTACAACTTTATTGTGTATGCCCCTTTTATATCTGATGACAAGATGAAATTGTTGTAGAAAACCCATCCACCTATAGTGTCTTGATTGCTACAATTTAGTTTGGGAGTGAAAATATTGAAGCGGCTAATGATCAGTGTGTATAACTATCTCTTTACCCAATAAATAATGTTTCCATTTTTTCACACTCTGTACTAATGCATACAATTCTTTATCATATGTGGGATAGTTAACTACTGCAGAATTAAATGTCTCATAATGATAGCATATGGGTTTACCGTGCTACATCAACAATGCTCCCATGACATAGTCACTGGCATCGATTTCAATCTCAAACGGTCTTTTGAAAATCGGGCAGTGCTAGTACTGGTGTTGTACTAATCTTTTCTTTCAAGGTGTCGAAGGATTTCTGCTATTTTCCTCCCCACTCAAACACCTTGTTCAATCCTGTTAAAGCATGTAACGGAGCTGCAATTAAGGAAAAGTTAGAAATAAACTTTCTCCAATATTGTGCTGCTCCTAGGGAGCTTCTAACTTTTGTGGCAGATTTGGGCTTTGGCCAGTTTACAATGACTGCAACCTTAGAGGGATCTATTTTCAATTCACCACCCCCTACTATATGACCCAAATAATTCAAAGATGTTTTTCCAAATTCACATTTTGAGAGTTTAACATAAAGGTTTTCTCTTTTCAAAACATCTAGAGTCTTCTTAACATGCTTTAAATGTTCTTCCCACGTTTTGCTAAATATAAAAATGTCATCTAAATATACAATAACAAAATCATCAAGAAAAGGTCTGAGTACATCATTCATTACTCTCATGAAAGTAGCAAGACAATTAGTTAAGCCAAAAGGCATAACCAGCCACTCATACAATCCCTACCTTGTTTTGAAAGCAGTCTTCCATGCATCTTGCTCTGCAACTCTGACCTGATGATATCCACTATGCAAGTCTAACTTGGAAAAATAGACAGATTCTTTCAACTGATCTAATAGATCATATATGCGAGGAAAGGGATAACGATTTTTTATTGTTATTTTATTCAATGCTGGGTAATCAACGCACATTCTCCATGAGCCATATTTCTTTCTCACCAAGACAATTGGAGATCCACATGGCGATGTGCTAGGTCTTATGAACCCTTTCTCGAGCATCTCCTGTACCTACTTCTTGATTTCTTCATTCTCTAGAGCGAACAACCTGTACATTCCGATGTTAGGCAATGGATCATCTTGCTGCAAATTAATATCATGCATTATTTCCTTTTTGGGTGGCAGACCTTTAGGTTTTTGAAATAATATATCATATTCTGAAACAACTTTTTCTAAATCAGCTTGCTGTTTCACATCATAGCCCTCAAATACATTGGTTTATCAGGTTTCTTTTCCTTTACAGCCATCAGTAAAAAATGTTTGCATGAATTTACGATTCTCTTCATCTGCCCTGAGTTTATGAGAGTAAAATTATTCTTTAGCTTATGAGCTCTTACAATATATTCGATTCCATATTTAACGAGTAGATACTTGTTCTTAGCTCTATAGAAAATAGATTTTCTATCATGCAAGTAAGGACTTCCTAAAAAAATTCCACATATATCCAAAGAAACTATATCTAACTCAACCTCTTCTACAAATGCTGACCCAAAAGAAAACTTAAGTTTACATTGTCTAGTCACTTGTAGCTTTGCTTTATCACATAACCAACCTAATGGATATGGTTTCTTGTGAGGTGTGGTTAGTAATCCCAACTTCTTTACAATTGCTTCAAAAATTAAATTTACTTGTGAGCCACTATCAAACAAAGTATCAATCTTTTGATGATTGGAAATAGCTCGAATATGAAAAAGCTCATGTCTTTTCCTCTCATTTCCTTCATTATCAGTAGATTGTGCAGAATTACTAATAGATGCTTCAAAAATTTTTCCTTTTATACCTGTGGCTGTGATTGTTGTTTCAGCTCCTGAGTCTGACCCTAAATCCTTTTGAATAGCTCCAACAGTCTTCTTCCTTTTGCCCTCGTTTTTCTTGGGTTTCAGCTCTGGATGGAGAATCCAGTAGTGTTCATCATCATGCCCATCCTTCTTACTGTGAGTGCATGAAGACTTGCTCTTTTGTACAGTATTTGTCTTCCTCTCTTTCCATTTCTATTTTCTTTTCTCCTTATTCTTGTTTTCAGTGGGTTTGGATTATGCCCCAACTTCTGGGTTCCCATTCTTACCTCTAGCCTCTAGATGTGTAGCCTGAACGGATACCTCATCTATGCTAGTGGGATTAAACATGAGGATAGTGTGCCTCATGTAGCTATGTAGACCACCTATATACTTCAATGGAGTTTTAGGTGAGTCTAAAGAAATTCCTAGAATCAAAGCCCTTTTCCTAAATTCTTGGGTGTAACCTTGTACACTTTGCCCTTTTAATTGTTGAAGAGTTTGCCAACTCATCATGGCTTGCTGCATATAGGCTAGTGGATAGAATTTATTTTTAATTGTAGAAAAAAATTCACTCCAGACAGAAAGAATCTTACCATGTTTCTTCATGTCATCTTGTGTCCTACCTTCCCACCATACCAAGGCAGTGGCCCTAAGGCGTAGGCTGGCCAGCTGAATCTTACTCTTGTCTGAATCAATGTTATGCACTCTGTAATAAACATCAATCTGGCTAATCCAATTATACAACTTCTCTGCATTCAACTCTCCATCATATAATGGTAAATAAAATTTAACATCTAATTTAAGCAAAGATGTCTTCTTTTTATTTTCAGGGCTATTAGGAGGTGTGAGAAATTTTTCTTCTTTCCCTTTTCCTCTAGAGTGGTCATGGAGGAGAGATTCTTCTACTCCCTTGTCTTTTCTGGAGTTCGATGAATATTCATCTCTATTTTTCTTAAATTCCCTATACATTTCCTCCACTATGGACCTCATGGTCATAAAGCTATCCATGAACTGGGGGTCTAATTCCAAGGGAATTTCTTCTGACATTTTCCTCTAAAAATAGACTCTTCCAATTTTTGGGTTAGTTTCAACCAACTCTCCTTCTCCTAATTTAAGCTTTTATCTAGTTAGCTTTCAACAACAAAATCCAGCACAAGCTTGTCTAACCTTAATAATCCTAGAGCTTTGACACCACTTGATCTAGAATTTATCCAAGACAAAGAATTAAAGGTATTACAGACTCATGTGCTGGGATGTGCCTATGTTACTTTATGCAATGGACCGATAAGGTTGCTACAATACATAGACACTAAGGTAGTTAGAGAAAACATAACAATCAAACATGTAAACACAACAAGTTTAATAAGCAGTTCACCCAATGCTCCTGGGCTACGTCTCTTGGTCTAGCCTTCAGTGGTGGCCTCTCTATTACATTTTCAAGCATAGTTTTACAACGATGAACTCAAATTGAGTCTCTCTTAACAGATGTAAGTCAGTAGGACTCGAGTACACATACTCTCTTTACTGAAACTCAACCTCTAATGGTCACAGTAGTATGACAGGCCTATGTCAAGGAGTTTGCTTGAACCTCTCAAGCCTTCTTTGGAGTAAATAAACTCTTTGACTCTCTCTGGCTCTGTCTGGCTCGATGCTGACTTCAGGTCAGCTTGGATTCTACTCTCTATTCTCTGCTCTTAGATTTCTTTGGCTAACTCTCTCTCTTTGTCATTGCCTTGTCTGTTACTGTCTGCTCTGCTTCTATCAATTCATAGCTTTTAAAGCCAGTCTATTATTTGATTGTTGGTTTCTACTTCCCAGCCTTCTGGTTTCCCTGCCTCTGTCCATTTGATTTCCTCTACTTTGCGTCATCATCACTGGGTAACGCCTCTCAGGAAGGTGGCCATGTGTTTCCCAATGAACTGAGTGTCAGATTCCTTGAATCATATTTAAATGGTCGTTAATTCCGTTTGCTTCAAGATTGCCCACGAATCACGACTCTTTTACCAACTCATCATCCACGTCAGACTTCAAATCCCCTGTAATCTTGCTTTATCACCTATCAAATCCGGTCCTTTATCAGGATGCACCTCCGCCATTGATCTAGCCCCCCCGGATCCTACGGTCATCGCTCATATCGGGCAGGTAAGTTGCATGACGTTTACCAGTTCGATGCGGCCAGTTTTCTCTCTCATCCGCCGGATGTGTGTCGCTCGGTGTGTGGCATTGGGTGGGACTCAGTCAAAACTGCTTACTGCCTCGAAGCCTTCTGATATCCTACCGGTTTGGGGAATCCAACACTACGGAACCGAAACGGTTACTTTTCTACGTTTCACAGCGTTTTCGGGTCTGGGCGCTTCAGGGCTTTCCTTCACTAAGGGGGACACCCTGCAATATGCAATTAGCGCTTTAGTGCTAATTGCGTATCAGAATCCACCTTTGTTTCTCGTTTTAGCCTCCGGTTTTGCCAATTTGGTGCCATTGTGCTTTACCATGGGCCAACAACTGTACGCTCGACCGAGGGTCCTCGTTGCTCCACTCTGGCCACAACTGCAAGTGTCATGAGGATTCCTTCTGATAGCTTGATTTTTCTAAGACTTGAATCTTTTTGCATAATTTGAAACATTCATGAAAACTTAGAGAGTGTTTAGGATCCAATTCGGATCACCGAAGAAGCAAGTGAGCGCAGAGAAAAACTACAGCAACCGAGGAGGGAAGCTAGAAGGTTGAATGAGTGTTGAGGAAGCGAAAGCTCAATCAAGCAAGGAGAAAACTAAAGGTCAGGCATATCAGGTTTTATGACAAAGAATTGTTTTGATGCATGGTGGGTTGGTGAATTGGAAGAAAGAAGGAAGCCATAGGTCTCGCTGAACAGAAGGAATCCGAAGGTCCAGTAGGACAGAAGGAAGATGAAGGACCAACAATGAATTAATCAGGTACAAAATGCATTTCGAAGAACAATTCTGTGATGCAAAAAATAAATTTTATCTGAC
This sequence comes from Pinus taeda, assembly GCA_000404065.3. Lineage (NCBI taxonomy): Eukaryota > Viridiplantae > Streptophyta > Pinopsida > Pinales > Pinaceae > Pinus > Pinus taeda. The sequence continues at coordinate 15,798 of APFE030330251.1, forward strand.
ACTGTTTGAAGGGAGTAGTAGCAAGCACTAGCATTGAAGCATATGTGAATATATTTCTGGGAAGTAAGAGATTGCAATAGTAAAGAACAATGAAAAGCAGTCACACCTGAAGCGTTTACTGTGACTGATAGAGCAGAGGCTTGAAACAGAGAAGTGGTTCTTGTGCAGAGCTTAGTGCAGCTAATAGTAGACTCACTAAAGTTGTGTGGAGACATTATTAGACCAGACTCTATGTGGACAGTATGAAGATTCATTCATAAGAAGACTGGTTTCCATTGGTTGCCATTGATGTTGTAGCATGGAGACTACAATGAAGTAGTAAATAGACAGAACTCATTAAAGAAGAGTTCTGAGGGCAGAATATTACTATCAAACATGCCTTCACAAGATTGGGTTGGAGCCCTTGGGGTTGGTGCCTCAGAAGTTGGAAGGATTGGTGTCCTTGGGGTTGGTGCCTCAGAACTGGAAGGATTGGTGTCCTCGGAGGTGGTGCTCCTAAGTCCAAGGTTGGTGCCTTGTCAAAAAATAGTTTGTGCTCTGGAGGTTGGAGCCTCACAAAATTCCAAGTTGGTGCTTGGCAACAGATTGGAATCATATATATATATATATATAATATATATATATATATATATATATATATATATATATATATATATATATATATATATATATATATAGATATAGATATAGATATAAGATATAGAATATAGATATAGATATAGATATAGATATAATATATATATATATATATATATATATATATATATATATATATCTTGTATCTATTGTATTGCAAAGTTTATATTAATAAAATCATTTATTCTTGTTGTTCATCTTGTGTTCTGAATATAAATGTTTTAACTGGTAAAACAACAATTGAAAAGAAATACTAATTCACCCCCCTTCTCAGTATTTCCAAGAATTCAGGGCTAATATTTTCGAAGGAAGTGGCAATCTAGTGTTGTGGCTTCATACTATTCAAGAGTTTTAGCTGATCAGGGTCCCAAAATGTGTGCATACCTTCCAAGACATCCCAGTAATTGACTGAAAGATCACTCCTACTCCATATCCTATTCTCTTTAGTTGATAGATCATTCTCATGTAATTTGGTCTCCTGGAAGAGGGCTACGGTCGAATTTTCTTTAACTATCAATGATTTTTCTTTTGTTATGCTTTTGTCAGAACCGAGACCTTTACAATTCCAGGAGATGATATTCATCATTTATTCTTAGAGTGGGTTTTCCCCTTTGAAATGCCTGTTGTTGCACCCCTTTTACCTTATTTGATTCCATGGTCAGCTAATTGGCATGGAATGGTACTTTGATATCCCAACTCCTTGTCCTTTTCTATTTTCTATGTGCGAATTTCCTTGCTATATTTCCTTCCTAAGCCTCGAATTCTTCTTTCCATTTCTCTTTTCTTTTTGACCTCAAATTTCTCATTTACTGCACTGGAAACTAGTGCACGACTTGTAGCTTCCTTTCATGAGTGATAGGCATCCTCCTCTTCCTTCGATAAATCTGTTGAGTTATTTTGAGAGTCTTCTCGAGTCTTATTCTAAATAGCCATTATTTTCTTAGGGCTTTGGGAAGGTGGGGTTTGGTGATCTGGCTCTAGAGATTTGTGGGGTATTTTCGAGCACTTCATTTTTGCTTCCTTCTCCTTCATGATTTCCACATTGACTAGTTCCCTCTCCTTTGTTTGCACTTGTGTTGATGTTAATCATCGAGCCTTTAGCTTCTTGAGTAGTCTTTTTTTGTTGGGGACACTGTTATTAGTTGGGACCTCTTTGCCTTTTAGATTGCCACCATTAATTCCCTTGATATCCTTGGTTTTCTTGACAAGCTAGCGCGTTAGTGCAATTTCTGGAAAAATGCCCATACTCATGGAAGATCTTGCATTTGAAGGGAAGTTGATCATAGTCAACTTACTGAATATCTGTCCAATCATCCATTGTTAAAATTGGCAACTAGGGCCAAACTCCATGTGGGTCATCTTATCCATGGCTGATAATATTTTATCTAGATTCCTCTCATTGAGAGGTGTAGAATTGATCTAAAGATCATCCGATTCTGATAAGTATTTATGGAGATATGAATTTATTTTGATTATGGACAAATTGTCAAAGTCAACTAGCAACTTATGTAGGCTCAGAAGCCCAACAGACACATCTATTCATCATCAACGTTTGCATATAAATACAAGATGTCTCCTCCTCATTTGCAGACATTCAACTCATCACATCTCTATCTCTCTCTGGTGCACGGCGATATCTTGCACTGGTGCACAGAGAAATCTTGCACTGGTGTGCGACGAAATCTTGCACTAGCGTGTGGTGTAATATTGCAATGGTGCGCAACGAATCTTGGACTGGTGCACGACGAAGTCTCGCACTGGTGCACGGTGAACAACTCACCAATGGAGACTTGACAAGTTCGATCTAGGGTTTTCTGCACTTGTTTAGGGCTGATCTGGGGTTTGCTGCTGCTGATATAAATCAGATCTTTATACTATTTCTCTCAGCGAAATTATTGAATATAAAGGAAGATTTGATCAAAGGGTTTCCCCATATTTGGGTTTGTCCCTGGCTAGCCAACACATCATGTGTCTCTTGTCTTCGCCTATTTTCTGTCGATCATTCAATGCTCTATCTGCACTTTACTTTATGTACATGTGATTGCTAATATGTGGATAATAATAAGAAAGATAAGTAAACTGCTATAAGCATAGAACATACCATAATATAACATGGTATCAGAGCTGAGGTGAAGACAAAGCCCAAGCAAGAGCAAGAGCAATCACCGAAGAGAAGATTGGCAAATCTATCCTAAAAGAACTATGGGGTCCTCAACACTCTTCCCTGCCGAAGACAAGCTCCGTGAGAAAGCTGACTATCACGGATGGAAGATGTCTATCGATCTAACCTTAGAAGATCAAGCAGTGTTGGACCATGTGAGAGGCAGAATTGCTGAGACTCCATCAAATGCATCCACTGCTGCTAGGAACAAATGAACCTAAGGGTGGAAGAAAAGGACAATGTTACATTTGCGATAAAGTAGGTCACTATGCAAGGGAGTGCCCTGATAGAAGGGACTCACACTGGGATGATGATCAAAATCCCTCTCATGGAAATAAAAGGAATGGCAAATCCTATAGCGAAGGAAAAAGGAGTGCTGGAAATCAAGGAAGAGGACAACCATTCAAGAAGGCTAGAAATTCTATATGTACCTGACCTCAAAAGGAACCTGGTGTCCATCTCAGCAATGGAAGACAAGGGCTACAACGTGACCTTCAGTGATGGCAAGGTACATGTATGGAAAAACAATGTTAAATATGCCTTCACTCTTGGGTTTCGAGTTGATACATTATATCAAGTCGAAGGAATTCTTCTAGGTGTCATTTGAAAAGAAGATCAAGATCTTAAGGACTCATAATGGGACTGAATATGAATCTAACGTGTTTCATGACTTTAGTAAAGAGGTTGGCATTAAGAGGGAGACTACGACACCATATACTCCTAAAAAGAATGGTGTGGTGGAAATGAAGAACCCTACGATTGTGGAAGTTGTTCGTGCCATGCTCCATGATCAAAGACTTCCGAAGTTTCTATGGGCCGAAGCTGCAGCACCACCGTATATATACAAAACCAATGCCTTGGGTTCCAAAACTCTTGAAGAAATGTTCACCGGTAAGAAACCTGACGTATCTCATTTTAGAATTTTTGGAAGCCTTGTATATTTTCATGTGCCGAAAGAGAAAAGGAATAAATTGGGTGCATCTAGAAAGAAAGGAATCTTTGTGGGCTATGGTAAAAATAATAAGGGCTATAAAATCTATGTAGCTGATCAAAGGGAATTCGTGATTAGTCATGATGTCACCTTTGACGAAGATATGACTCTCAGCAAGGTGAACAATCTTCCTACAGTGAGAAGCTCTCAAGAAGCTAACACCAAGGAACTAAAAGAAAAAGAGTATGATGAGATATTTGCACCTGTTACCAGATATACCACCATCCGCTGGATCATAGCCCTTGCGACTTTACAAGGATGGAACCTACATCAGATGGATGTTAAGACCACATTCTTGCATGGTTCGATCAAAGAAGAGTTCTACGTGGAGCAACCCAAAGGATTTGAGATTTATGATCGAAAATCCCATGTATTCAGGTTGAATAAGGCCCTCTATGGGTTGAAGCAAGCACCCCGAGCATGGTATGAGAGGATCGACAACTACTTGATGAAGTTGGGATTCACTAGGAGTGAAGCCGACCCTAACAGCTACTTTAAGGTTTAAGATGACAAACCTCTCATACTGGTGCTATAGGTTAACGACCTCTTTCTAACAGGTGTAGAACCTCTCATTCACAAATGTAAGAGGGAGTTAGCTTCTGAATTTGAAATGAAGGACCTAGGACTGATGCACTATTTCCTAGAACTTGACGTCTGGCAGAAGCTAAGGGAAATTTTCCTATCTCAAGGAAAATATGTGGTGAAGATATTGGAAAGATTCGGTATGGTGGACTGCAAGCCTGTGACTACCTTGAGGATCTTAACTTTCAAAAGTTATATGGTAGTGATGTCGGACCAGATTTGAGAAATGCCTCTGAGTTTCATAAACTCATTCACGTTGATGTTCTTGGTGAACCTCCATATGGACATATGTTTTGCAGTAAGCATGGTGAGCTCATATTTGGTTGAGCATCACTGAATTGATGCCAAGAATCTTTTGAGATGTTTTCGGGGCACAATCTCTCATGGGCTAAGATATGCTGTCAGAGATGTGAGACTACTTGGATACACTAATGCTGATTGGGCAAGTAATGTGGAGGACCATAAGAGAACTTCCGGGTGTTGTTTCTCCTTGGATCTGCTTCGATATCCTGGATGAGCAAGAAGCAGAAGTCGATGGCTTTAAGCACTGTCGAGGCAGAGTATATTGCTGCTAGCATGGCCTCCTATGAGGCAGTCTGGTTGAGAAAGCTCTTCAGTGACCTGTTTGGATTTACATTGGATACCACCGTGATTCTATGTGACAACCAGAGTGGGATTATTTTGTCAGAGAATCCTTTATTTCATGATCGCTCCAAGCATATTGATATCAGGTACCACTATATTCGAGATATGGTGCACAGGGGAGCTATAAGGCTCCAACATAATGGTACAAATGAACAGGTCGCCGACATTCTAACATAACCCCTAGGAAAGGTCAAATTTTTGACTTTCCGAGAATGACTTGGTGTCGTTAAAAAAAAAACCCTCTGATGAGGGTCCTGTATGATGTATTGAGCTCTGGGAGTTTCGGGGGGCTGTGGGGTACTTCTTGGAGCGACATATGATGAACAGGGTAAAAGAATCAAAACTTTCCCTGTGACACTCCATGACGATTATGTAGCAGGATGATTAGTTCTCGTGTGAGGTCTGGATGATGTGTTCTCCATGACGATTGTGTAGTGGGATGATCAGTTCTCGTGTGAGGTCTAGATGATGTTTTCTCCATGATGATTGTGTAGCGGGATGATTATTTCTCCTGTGAGGTCTGGATGATGTGTTCTCCATGACGATTGTGTAGCAAGATGATTAGTTCTCCGATGAGGTTTGGATGATCTGTTCTCCATGATTATTATGTAGCAGGATGATTAGTTCTCCTATGAGGTCTGGATGATGTGTTCTCCATGACGATTGTGTAGCAGGATGATTAGTTCTCCTGTGAGGACAGGATTGATTAGCTCTCCTGTCCGGGAATCCTACCCATGCAGTCTAGGACTCATGGGAAGTACCTCTCATTTGATCAATGAGCAAGGAAATGAGGATAGGGACCATAGTAGTATCGATGGACGCATCATTGTATCTACCATACTCCCTATGTTAGGATGACCTTCATTGATCTGGGATCAATGGTACTAGTCTAGGAATAGTGATAGGAGTTTTACCCACTATGATGCTGACTTCGGGTCAATTGAGACTGGTCTGGGACTAGTGGTACACACTCTGAGACTGACTTTGAGTCAGTGGAGGATGATACTGGTCTGGGACGAGTCGTAGGAGTTGTACCCACTATGAAGCTGACTTCGGGTTGGTTGAGACTGGTCTAGGACCAGTGGTACATACTCTAAGACTGACTTCGGGTCAGTGAAGGACTAGTCTGGGACCAGTGGTAGGAGTGGTACATACTATGACGCTGACTTTGGGTCAGTTGAGACTAGTCTGGGACCAGTGGTACGCACTCTGAGACTAACTTTGAGGTAGTGGAGGATGATACTAGTCTGGGACCAGTGGTAGGAGTTGTACCCACTATGACACTGACTTCGGGTCAGTTAAAGACTGGTCTGGGACCATTGGTACACACTCTGAGACTGACTTTGAGTCAGTATGTACATCCCCAATCATTTCTTCCTCTTCATAATTCTAACAAAGCATAAAAAAGTAGAATAGAGCAGAGCAGAGCAGATCAGAATAGGGTAGAACAGAACAAAGCAAAGCATGAAAGATAGAGTAGAGCATAGCAGGGGTCTAGCTATATAGGGCAGTGCATTTGATGGATGAATAGTAGCGACCGACAGACATATTGCAGATGGAGTTCTCCCTAGTTGAGAGGGAGTGTTAAAATTGGCCACTAGGGCCAAACTCCATGTGGGTCATCTTATTCATGGCTAATAATATTTTATCTAGATTCCTCTCGTCGAGAGGTGTAGGATTGATCTAAAGATCATCCGATTCTGATAAGTATTTATGGAGATATGAATTTATTTTGATCATGGACAAATTGTCAATGTCGGCGAGCAACTTATGTAGGCTTAGAAGCCCAACAGACACATCTATTCATCATCAACATTTGCATATAAATACAGGATGTCTCCTCCTCATTTGGATACACTCAACTCATCACATCTCTATCTTTCTCTGGTGCACGACGATATCTTGCACTGGTGGGCAGCAAAATCTTGCACTAGTGCGCGGCACAATCTTGCACTGGTGCGTGGCGAAATCTTGCACTGGTGTGTGGTGAAATCGTGCATTGGTGTGCAGCAAAATCTTGCATTAGTGCACGTCGAATCTTGCACTGGTGCACGACAAAGTCTCGAACTGGTGCACGGTGAACGACTCACCAGTGGAGACTTGACAAGTTCAATCTAGGGTTTGTTTCCCTTGTTTAGGTGTGATCTGGGGTTTGTTGCTACTGATATAAATCAGATCTTTGTACTATTTCTCTCTATTGAATCATTAAAGATAAAGGAAGATTTGATCAAAGGGTTTCCCCATATTTGGGTTTGTCCCTCGCTAGCCACCACATCTTGTGTCTCTTGTCTTGGCTTGTTTTTTACCGATCGCTTAATGTTCTATCTACACTTTACTTTATGTACATGTGGTTGGTAATCTGTGGATAATAATAAGAAATATAAGTAAACTACTATAAGCATAGAACATACCATAATATAACATCCATGCATATGTTTATTGTTGTTGGGAGTCCCTTCTCTAGATCAACTTCCAACTTCCACACATATATGAGCACACGAAAAGAAACCCTCGGAGGGCTATGCATAATCTATGTATTTTCCCAATGTGTTGCCGATAAGCCTAAAGGTGGCATGGTAGCTTAACCCAGACTGAGACTGCGGTGGGGATATCATAGTTTGAGTTGAAGTTAGGTTTCTAGCGGTGCACTTAAAGCCCATGGGGCCCATGAAATATGGCCTAGTTCTGAAAATTAGATCTCAATCCTCCTTAAGTTCAAAATAAGAAGGTGAAAAATCCCTTCCCAACAAAGGAGGATACAACCTCCCCCTTCATTTTGGGCTTCCAATTGGTTTCAATCCATGATCTATCAATACGGGGAGAGGGCCATAAATCCGTAAATTTCCCTACCAAACCTTGATCTACCAGCTAGAGATCCTTTGTGACTAGGGTACTGAAAGCTGCAATGACATGTGACAACTCAGTGTCTTGGGTGGACTTGCCCTCATGGGTTGCGAGGACAATTAGATTTTTCCAAAAGAAAACATGCAACCAATGTTACTGATTTTTTTCACTTTTTGTTGCATTTTTACTTGTAAATTTGTTTAAACAGGTTGTGATGGCAACATTGAGTCTTGCTATTCTACAAATATTTTGAACAGAATAGCTTTAAAAACCATTTAGAAAAAAATAAGCTGTCACCCAAATCAATTCTGGTTTATTAAGAGAGACTCCTACAAACATAGATTCAGTCAAATGTGGATAAAGGTGGAATAGCGACATTTTCAAAAATGAATAAAAATATATTAGAGTGAACAGTCACCAGATTAACAGTGGATTTTCGCTCTAAACACAAGTGAAAACTCGGAATAACTTCAAATGCTTACATAATCATAACTTAACTGCTTATGTTTAAACACTACTCAGACAACAATCTTCTATTACATTCATGTCTGTGAAATGCGGGGTAATGTGAAAACTGCAGGAACGATTGGGAAGCGTTTTAGAAAAGGGAAGAAGTAATTTGACTACTGATGTGGTCGTTAAAGAGATGAGCAGGCAAACGGGGTGAGGGGACTGCAATTAATGGCGAAGCCCTCTGCAGCGTGATTCCAAACTTCTCAGTCATGTCCATGTTTTCTGGTGTGACTCCATCCGGGAAAGACCAGTCGAAATAGTGGAGTAGAGAGGCTATAACCACGTGAACCATCCTATGAGCCAACGGAATCCCAGGGCAAATCCTCCTTCCTGCTCCAAAGGGAATCAGTTCGAAGTTTTGCCCTTTATATTCTATGTCACACTCCATAAATCTCTCAGGTTTGAACCCTGTGGGCTCATCCCACATGGTTGGGTCTCTTCCTATTGCCCATGCATTTACCAGCACCTGAGTGTCCTTGGGTATCATGTATCCTGCTACTTCACAACTGCTCTCTGCTCTGTGAGGGAGAAGCAGAGGCACTGGCGGGTGCAAACGAAGCGTTTCTTTCACCACTGCATGAAGATAAGGCAAGCGATCGATGTCACGTTCCTCAACTCTTCCGTCTTTCCCAAGTACCTCCTCCAATTCTGCTTGAATTTTTTTCATTATTTGAGGATTGTGAAGGGCCTCAGCTATTGCCCATTCAACCGTTGAGCTGGTTGTTTCACTACCGGCTAAGAACAACTCCTGCACATCATCACTCACAACAAATTGAGACACAAGAAAGTTTTAAAATCCATCTTAAACTAAATAGATCCATTTTGAATATTTAGAATTAGACTTACAAATAGAAAGGGGATAATGTCTTTCTTGGTCAGTGTTTCTCCGCTCTCGCTTCTGTAATCTAACAAAATGTCCAAAAAGTCTTTTGCCTTGCCACCGCTGTGCTCTGTCCCGCTTTCCTTTTTCTTTTGAATTCGAGGCTCTACGGATCTATCTATCAACCCAAAGACAATGCTCTCGTATTTCGTTACATCGCGGGTCACGCCCTGAGGATCCAAAATTCGCAGAAAAGGAAAGAAGTCAACCAGGTTAGGCTTTCCCCCGAGTACCATCAACTTAGTGACCATTTCTTTGAATTCTTCAGCAGCCTGAGAGTCCCGTCCGAACATGTTTTGAGAAAAAATCAAGTTGCCCAACAGATTCAGACTTGTAAGAAACGCAGTTTTCCCGATATTCACACCCTTGGCCTCTCTAGAATCCTCAAAAATGGATTGAAGGGTGGAAAGGACCTGATCTCTTCTGAGATGTTGCGAGGCCTCCAGTTTCTTGAAACTGAAGAGCTCCGTATTACAGAATCTTCGAAGCATACACCAACGAGGACCGCAGGTGCTGTTCCATGCCAAGGAACAGTCGCTGGTGGTCTTGGCTGATTCTATGACGGTTCGTCCTGAAAAGAGTTGGTCATGAGTCTTCAACACTTCCTCGGCCATGGCCGGAGATGAAACCACAACTGTGGTTCTCATTCCGAGATGAAGGGTCATAAGAGGACCGTATTTTGCAGCAAGGTGACAAAGAGACTGGTTGGGCTTCGTCCCGAGGTGGAGGAGATTCCCAAGAATGGGCCATCCGGGAGGCCCTGGAGGCAGCTTCCCAGCTCCCTTCCTTGACAGGATAATGAGCTTTGAAATCAACAATAATGTCATGAAAATCGTTACAGGATACCAGAAGCCACTAATTCCATCCATTGCTCTGCTGCCCTCCATCACTTCAAATGCACAAACACTTAGTTGGGCTTGAGTTCAGAGAAATCGCAAAGCTGGTTGGGTCTATACACAAACAGACATGTGAGATATTATATAACAATCTAATAAATTTCAGACTCATGAATCACTATGAGAAGCAGTACTCTATAACGCTCCATTTTTTGAAAGTTTTTTTGGCAGATTTTTCCCGTCAAAATCCCGTAGCAATTTATTGGAATCTCAAGTTTATAGCTAGTTTCTGCACAATCAATGGCTCTTAGGGGTTTTTCAGGGCCCTGAATCCAAATATACAGTTAAAAAACCATTTTAATTGCTAAAAATCAAGATTTAACCTTATTTCTTTCACCGAATTCCGTCATCAGAATCTCTAAAAAATCGCATTATAAACAACTCCCTATTAGAATCGCTACACTACACGCAAGTCGGGCACGAATCACTATGTACAGCCAAAATTATTATTTATTTTTGTTCAGACACGTCAACGGTGCGCTGAGTTTGGATGATATGGGTTGCTAGTTTAAATTTCCTATGGTTGATGATTTTTATAGAAAATTAACAATAACAACATTAACATGATAATGATATTGAAAACGAGAGGAGATTTTTGGATTTAACCAAAAACCATGGAAATTTTAAGGATGACTTTTTTTAATTAAAGTTTATAATCTTTGCCGAATCTCATTAGAATTTAATGGGAAAATTATAAAATATTTGTAGGAAAATTTTAAGGATGACCTTTTTAATTAAAGTTTATAATTTTTGTGGAATTTTATTAGAATTTAATATGAAAATTATAAAATATTTGTTGATATATTTATAAAATATAATGGTTTTATATTTAGTGTTTATATATTTTTGGTAATTTTTAAGGTAAATAATTTTATATTATAAAATTTGGGCGAATAATCTTTAGAAAAAATGGAAGTTTAGGAATCTCATTTTTTGGAAAAAGCATTGAAAATTAGCTAACTTGCGAATATTAGCCCCTAAAATTTTCCATGCCAAAAACAAACCTGAATTCTAAGATCCAAAGTTCCAAATTTTATTTGTTATATAATTTAGTCCTGGACCTTAACATAATAATATGTTAACAACCCTTCTCCAACTATCAAATTACCAAACTATTACAAAACCATCGAACTATTTGTAGCTACAAGATTTCAAAATGTGTTCTTCCACTAAGAATTACAATGAATTGAATAGATAAATATCATTTGAACTTGAATATTCACCCCATTTTAATATGAGGCATTATAGATGTTATATATCAACTAAATTCAATGAACTCAAGTCATATCAATATCAAATATCAACTCAACTCAATGAAAATATCATAAATAGTCTTTTAATTTTCATCCAATATAAATCTTAATAGTGCCAACAAGAACATTCAAATTTTTGGCATAATTGTCCCCTAATTAATATAGTATTGTGTTTCTCATTATTAAAAGAACCACATCATTACAAACACAAACAATTGCAACAAAAAAAACTTACACATATAAACCATCGATATGAATTCCTATTGATAAATTCTAATGGAATAGATGATGATACTAATCCATCTTCAGCATCTCCTAATAGTTGACATTGCCTCAAAGAGTAGTTCGTGTGACATCCAATGAATCTATCATGAAGCAACGAAACTAAGTAATGGTGGTTCTTGCTTCCATATGAAGTGATCTTAAATTGGATATTTTTACTTGGTCCATGTCTTTCATTTTCCTTTAATTGCACACAAGCTTAGAATTGGTGAAGACTGCAAAGGGAAATATAGTATGTTTCATTGTTAGTGGTCCTTCCACATATATCTATTTTTCTTTGGAACACATTATTTGAAGCGTTATTGTAGAGTACATATGCAATGGTTGCATGCCCTAGGTTGGGATAACAAGGCACTCCAATGCAGAAGGTCCACTTTTCCACCATCTTAAATGTCTCCAATGATGTGCAAAAAAACATAAAAGAACAATTAAACAAATATCTAATCAAATAAATCTCAAGTTTAATTCAAATTACAATAATACTTCAAAAAAATCAATACAAGGTAAGGGCTTACTATCGATCAAATTAAATTCACAATTCAATGATTAAACTACAACCAAAATATTATGATCAAATATGAATCCAACATTCAATTTCCCTCATTATGACTAAATCTGTTTGACGAATCACCATGTGGTTTATTCAGCTATGTTACTCGCCTACTATCCAATAAAAAACAAGTTGAGTCACAACAATGTGAGACATCAAAAAGGAGGTTACTATTGTTGTAGTTAATTAGACCTTTTTAAGATTCACACACACATTCGGGCTAGGCTCTTAGAGTTCTAGGTCAAACCTCACATACAATTATTGGTCTTCTTGAGATTTCTAACCCTTACGCACGGTTCTCAATAACTAATTTCAGTTGATTAAAATCTCAGTTGATTTTCATAACAATGTGAGTGATGAACAATTCCAAATAGAATACTCACAAAACCCCATTCATAAGTTGGCTTATTGTAAATAAGCAATATTAGGAATATGATACTCTTCTAATTATGAAACAACCCTTAGAACAATCACTCATAATATGTTTTCAAAATGCACATTTAAATATCTTTGTAGCCTCCATTATATCATGCCTCAAAGACTAGATAAGTTCATGCTACATGTCCATCATTATATAATATGGAAACATAATAAATATTTAACTCATGACTGCAATTCATTATTTTCCAAAAAACTCCAAATTTACCATCAAAAGTGAGAGATACATTCTTATCTTGAGTGCTATGAAAAATAATGTGTTGAGAGTTCGAACTAGATCAAGTGTTTCCCAAAATATGTCTACATAGTTCAATCTTTACAGTCAAAACTAAACCAAATATTGCCCAAAACATTTCTACGTAGTGCTATTAGCCCGAAGAAAATATTTCAAAGCTCATATTTTCTTGTCCCTATGTTATCTGAACAATCCTTTGCCTCAATATTGACCCACAAGTTACATATTATTCTTATGCTCGTGTAAGATAGATATCACCCTCATTCAAAGTGATATCCCTAGCATTATCCTGGTATTGAATGGTGAAAAGAAAAGTACATTTGCCCAAATATAAACAAGTTGACTTGATTATGAATGGTGAAATGAAAAGAACCTTGGACAAAATATAAACGGATTTTCAAAATATCATGGGAAGAAAATTGTCTTGCCCAAAACCATGTGCAAAACCCATGCAAAAAACCATAGGTAGCTCCGCCCACCTAATACAAGGTCCAAAAAAAATTCCCGGGGCACTACCCTAAACCCCATGCAAGGGGGCTACCATCCCCCTCAAAACCCCCAGTAGGGGGGCGCAGCCCCCCTGCTGTGCCCGATGCAACAGATAGGGGGGCGATAGCCGCCGCACATGTGCGAATAGTCATGGAAAGAATATAACACACACCCAACATTCTCCCACTTGCTTTTTTCTTTTCCATAGAGGGGGTCACAAGAGAGCTTAGTCGTTGGTCCAGCCCTGCAACGCCCCTTGTTTATGTTGGGTGTGGAGCCTGATTATCTTCTGTATTCAAAGGTATCGCCGCATTGGACCCCAGTTTGTCGCCCGTAATATATTCACTGCAAGGGGGGTCCAAGGGGGGCAGCTGTGACCTTTGGGAGCCCCCCTGGAAGGGGGATTGGGGGCAATGCCGTCGAAGCTAAAAATGGATGTAAAATTGCCTTGTAAAATGTTGTAATTTCATAGTCAATCTGGGTTGTTCATTAGGCAGAGATCTGACAGTAGAAGTTATGTTTAATTTAGGGTTTTTCTCCCTAGAAGGCAACCCCTCGCTATATATGAGGGAATCGTATTGCATCTATGTAGATCTATATTTTTAGTGAGGGAGAGAGAGGAGATTGAGAGCGAAGAGCGAATTACAGCAGATCTACTGTAGGTTGTATCTCTTTAGTTTGCTGGATAATATAAAAAGGAAGAACTGGTTGTTTCTCTGTGGATGTAGCTCAAACTGGGTGAACCACGTATATCTATGTCTCTCTTGTTTTATTCGTTTTCTGTGTTTATATTTTTGCAATATTTTATGTGTTCCATTTCTCTGTAATATATAATTTTCTAACAACTGGTAACAAAACCGAAAGTCTATTTCGCTGATAAACTCGCAGGAGAAAATGGTTCCTGGTTCAAGTGAGAGTAATGACGGAAGATGGTAGGTTTAGGGTTGAAAATTTAACGGCCAAAACTAACAGTTGAGGAAGATGCAGATGGAAGATTATCTGTATCAGAGATATCTATACCAACCATTGAGCGGAAAGGTAAAGAAGCCGATGATTATGAAAGACATAGAATGAGACATTCTCGATAGAAAGGCATTGAGAATAATACGGTTGTGCCTAGCGGTGTCGGTAGCATTTAATATTTCAAAGGAAACGACAACAGAGGGTTTAATGTTGATATTATCCAAACTATATGAAAAACCCTCGGCCTCAAATAAGGTATTTCTTATGAAGTGTTTATTTAATATGAAAATTTCAGAAAGTGGATCTGTTATTGATCATTTAAATGAATTTAATACAGTTACCAATCAGTTAAGTTCTGTAGGGGTAAATTTTGATGATGAAGTTAGGGCTCTATTATTTCTTTGCTCGTTGCTAGAAAGTTGGAATGATTTAGTTATGGACATTAGTAACTCTGTCTCTGGATCTAGTACTTTAAAGTTTGATGATGTTTTTGGTTTGTTGAGAATGCAACAAGATGATGGAGCTTAGTGGAAAGAATTCGCCTTCACTAAGTGGGCCCGCAGGCTGTTTTTGACACAAAGTCTATTTTTAGACATATGGATCATGGTCTATGAGTTGCAGGATGCTATTTGTGGATGATTGGTCATGTTGGTAAAAATAGATGGGCTTCTATTTTTAGACATATGGGCGGAGTCTATTTTTAGACTGCCAGTCTAAAATAGAACAGTTGAATATTATTAGCTCTTAATAATATTTGGACTATAAACATTATCTTATCCTCTTGGAGCACTTCATTTCGAGCTACGGATGTGGCACATGTAGCTGCCAGAAGGAAATGTGTGGTTCTTATGGGTTACTTGAGCTATTGCATGAACTTCAGTTAGAACTCAAGTGATTGAGTTTCTGTGGAGTTGATTGAGGATTTGATGGAGTTGTGTTCAGTTTGACTTAGTTGAACTAGTTGTATTTAGTCTAACTGATCAATAGACTAAGTGATGAGTGGTGTGAATTAGTTATTAATTAATTCACTAATTATCCACTCATAAAGTAATTAAAGAATACATCAGTTAACTCAGTGCATGGATAGTTCAGTGGAGACAAGTGTTAGAGGTGAGTGAAAGGGCAAGACAGCTGTCAGTTGTGACTATAGTTGTACATGTGATTTGCACAATCAATGTATTGAGTATTGCCAATGAGGAATGTGTGGTATAACCAAAGGGAATACGAATTTGGATCATTCATTCAATCTATTCTCATGCAGGATTGCGCAGTGGAGGCAGGCAAGCAGGGGAGGAGATTTGAGCCAGCGATTGATTCAGATCTGAGCTAGTTCGTGTGTAACAGGTGGAGATAGTACTGAGTACTTGTGAGGAGTATTGTACTATGTATTGTTACATGTTCTCAATCAATATAATATATAGATAGTTTGGGGTTTTTAGCAAGATGCTTTCCCCAGTGATATACTTTCTTGATATGTGTGAATGATGCTTCTATGTTCCCATGTGAATGTTTCTTAATACTACTAAATTGATGATCAATGGTAGATGAGATTATGTATTATGCATGTATTCCACAATAGTGTATAATCAGGATAATCTCGGTTGAATAAGTGTCATATTATTCATGAAATTTCTACATGGTATCAGAGCTGGTTGATTTGTAGAAAAAGTTCTACAGGATACCAAAGCGAGGATTGATCATCAGATCTATTATTCAAGAAGTGACTACGTTTTATTTCTTCAGGCAGAGTCTGTAATCGGGCCAGGTAGCCTCTGGATTCATCCTTCTTTTGGAAGGTGAGATATCCGGTGAATGCCCATACAGTCGATCTCTGTACAAGAAATACTTCGTTCTCACGATTTTTAGATCGGAAGCAGTTGAGTTGGTTGCTGGTGGAATTCGAATTTGCAGCAGTGTTTTCTTGGTGACAACGCAGCAATGTCTTTCAACGGATTGCGATTGGAGTATGCTCTTGAGGGAATCTCAAACTATATTGCATGGAAGGACAGGATGGAGGCAGTATTGGATGATAACGGGCTGAAGGAGTTCATAGATACGGATATCCCAAAGCCTACTGATGCTACTCAAGCTGATGCTTTGCAAAAGAAGATCGCAAAATGTCGAAGGATTCTGTTGGAGGGCGTGAAGGATCACATTGTGTCCAGCCTCCATGGAAAGGCTACTCCATATTTGATGTGGAAATCATTAACGGAATTATTCCAAAGCAATAGCAATCAGAGGAAGCTGGCGTTCAAAGATAAACTCAGAAACATCAAATGCGAGAAGGGTGACAGTATTCCCAAGTATCTCACGAAGTTCACTTAGTGTCGAGATGAGCTGGGAAGTGTGGGGGTTACTGTCAATGATGAGGACTTG
>APFE030330251.1:75952-86260 GCA_000404065.3 Pinus taeda
GAATCCATCTCCATGGATTACATGTCAGGCCTTCCTTCCACTAGGCATGGAAATGACTGTGTTTTTGTGGTCGTCGACAGGTTCTCGAAGATGGCCATTATGGCGGCCTGCAAGAATAATTGTTGGAAATAAGAGGGGGGGATGAATCAGTATTATCAAATCAGTAAAACTTTTCATTCAGGATTGGCCATCTCCAACCACTCTGACAGAGCTTCGCAACTTTCTAGGCCTTACCAACTTCTACCGCAAGGTTCATGTTGGGATTTTCTCATATCACTTGGCCCTTGAGTCAAGTCACCAAGGGAGGAGCGATAGAAAAATTCTTTTGGTCCAAATTCCAACAGAAGGCATTCATAGAGTTGAAAGATCACCTCTACTCGACACCAATTCTTTCATTGCCAGACTTACAACAACCATTTGAGGTCAAGACATATACCTCTGACTATGCTATTGGGGTAGTCCTTACTCAACACGGGCATCCAATGGCATATCATAGTGAGACACTTTCAGACACAATCCGGAAGTATCCCACTTATGAAAAAGTGATGTATTCCATTGTGCAGGCATGCCGACAATGGAAGCATTACATTTTAGGTAAGGAAACGGTCATCCACACAGACCACCAACCCTTGCAGTTCATACAGACCCAAAGGAAATTGCTGAATGATCGCCATCAGAAGTGGTCCACATACCTGCAACAGTTCCATTTGAATATCAAGTATAAGAAGGGTAGCACCAATAATGTTGTAGATTGCCTCAGTCGACCACCAATCATGGCGTTAACCACCGTGCTGAACTCTTGTGGGCACGAGACTTTTGATTGGCCATTGCTCTACAAAAGCGACCTGGAATTCAGCCACACATACCAGACACTCTTGGAGGGTCAGCATGTTCCAAATTTTCACCTCCAAGATGACCTGTTATGCCACCTGGGTCACCTTTGTGTTCCTTCAAGAAAGTGTGCCAAGATGAATTTGGAAGCACACTACAATTGGGCTGCTGGGCATTTTGGGGTTGAAAAAATGGTGGCAGTACTGCAAAAGTATTTCTATTGGCCGAATCTTCGACAGGATTTGGGGAAGTACATCAGATCATGCATTGCCTGCGCCATTGCCAAACCGACCATCAAGAAGTAAGGCCTTTATACCCCGCTACCTACTCCTAGTCGACCTTGGGAATCCATCTCCATGGATTACATGTCAGGCCTTCCTTCCACTAAGCATGGAAATGATTTTGTTTTTGTGGTCGTCGACAAGTTCTCAAAGATGGTCATTATGGCGGCCTGCAAGAATAATATCATAGCAGAAGCCACTGCTAAACTCTTCTTTGAACGAGTGTGGGTACACCTTGGGGTCCCACAATCTATCATCTCAGATTGGGACAATAGGTTCCTCAGTACATTTTGGTTCAGGCTCTGATCCATGCCAGACACCAAACTCACTAAGTCCACAGCCTTCCATCCTCAAATTGATGGCTAGACAGAGGTTGCCAATAGGATGATCGTACACATTCTGTGCATGTACAACTCAAAGAATTCACGCACATGGGACGAGAGCCTCCACTATGTTTAGTACAGCTACAACCGGGCTTTCCACAGCTCGACTGGCCACAACCCTTTTCAGGTGGGCTTGGGATTCTAGCCACTATGTCCCATTGATGTGGCCATGCCATTTGCAGCTACTCACGTAGATTCAACTCATATCCAGTCCGAAACAGATAAGGAAAACAACTTCATTTAGCACATCCAACATATTCGTCAGCAGGTCCATGACATTCTGGAGAAATCAAATGCCAAGTACAAGCAGCAACATGATCAACATCCAGTGCCACACAAGTTTTAGGTGGGCAACAAAGTCTGGTTGCATTTGCAAAAAGGACGCCTTACTGGAGCCTATCGGAAACTCAAACCACTCCGATATGGTCCTTACACCATTACCAAGGCTGTGGGAGATAATGCAGTTGAGCTCAGCATTCCCCCATTCCTTGGCCTGCACCTAGTGTTCAATGTGTACCACCTTCAACCATACTTTCCACCATTACTAGACACATCCGACATTGCAAAACAGCTCACACCCACAGAGTTAAATCCAGATTGCATGGAACAAGCTGCTATTGATCGGATCTTGGACACACAGATCAAGCACACTTGCCAGCAGAATATCCAACTGTATCGAGTGGTCAAAGCAGGCCAACTCCTTAACCAGGGAAAGTGGCTCACCAAGGACCAAGTTCAGCAGAAGTTCCCTCATCTCATGGAGGAACTCAACACAATGGGGACCATTGATTCCTAAGGGGGGAGGAATGATCTAGGTGGATATTTGTGGCCACTTGCTAATTCCACTTGGATCCCCACCATTGCTTCTTTCAGTTTTTCAGTTTCCTTAATTATAGTATAGTTTACTATTTTTAGCAGTTTTTCGGGTCCTAAACTTCCAGAGCCGTTTTGAGGCCCTAAACGACGTTTTTTGGGAAATCTACCACTAGTGATTTTTTGTCTAAAACCATTTTTTTTGTCGTAGTCCTCGAAGAGATCTTTCCAACGGGCTATCATGTGCGTCAAACGGAGATAATATAACCAAGTCGCGACCCCGGGAAGTTGGCTATCCAACCACCCCAACGAGACCCATAAACTCTTGGTGTTACATCTCCTCGGGTTAGGGTTTTGGTTGTTTAGGGTTTGCTCTTATTGTTCAATAATAAAAAGGCCCTTGAGCCTCATTGTAAGACAGTTCAGAGGCATGTAGCCACCACATCTCTTCTCAAAGATAAGCTACCATCGCCCTAACTGGTTTATTTCCTTCCTGTTTGTAAGCATATTTCAATATTTTACATTAATGAAATAAAGTATTATTTACACTACATCTCTGTGTTTACGATTATCTCGATAATTTGTTGCGTTCTTGTTTAAATCTGGATCAGACAATGATTTGTTGTAGCATATCTTCTCGCCTCTGTAACCTCTTAGTGTGCACAGGAACTATGTGCTTGTCTTCATTGTCTGTATCTGTCTCTCAGCTATAGTTATGCTTCTGCTTGACTTTGTATTCAGAAACTTGCTTCTGTTCAGGAAGGAATTTGAAAGATTGTTTGATTGTCCTTATATTGCATGTAACAAGAATTAGATGGTAGGAGATACAGTAGTCATTCAAATGGATTCAAGAAATAAAATAAAATGAAAAGAAAATATCTTTGTTTCGTATTTTTATTCTCTGTCCAGAAAAGAATGAACCCCGTCCATGCCGTGTACAATTGTTTTATAATTCCTTGCAACACAGTTAAGCAAACTGTTGGCTGTTGCTTGTTTAGTTATACAATTGTCAACTATCTCATTATTTTGATTCTTTCGTTTTGTAAAATACAATGATAATATTTTCTTTCCTATTACTTTGTTTTTTTTTCTCAAAAGTAAATAAATAGAAAGTTAAACTAAACAAGAGACCAGACAACTAGATGTCTGCAATTGCTTCTACCTGACTGTACTGTCCCTAACTGTATTATCCCTAACTACTCATTAACAAACAAAAAAAAACATAAAACAGGCTCCTAATATTGTTCTTAATTAACAGATACAAATGAAATTAAATTTGTTGATGAACCTCTCCTCCTTAGCTAAGACCAACACCCGGTCATGGTGCCCTTAGCTAGATGCTCCTGCATCATGCCGAGAGAGATCCAATCTCTCAAGGTGCAAACACTTCCTCAAGTTTTGCACTAGAAAAAAAAGTTTGCAACTCGAGAGATTGGACCCCTCTCGGCACTTGATAGATCCAGGGTTAAGATGGATCTAGGTCAGTTAATATGAAATTAAAGTAGTTTTTATATGATATTATAGTCTTAAAAAATAAAATTTCCCTTCAAATTAGAACTAGATCCAATTAGATTCAATGAACAGATTTTTAAAAGAGACATAAAATAACTTTTTTTATTAAAAAATATATTTTTAAAATTACAAATTATTAGAGATAAATAATTCAAAGTTGTCTCACCTATACACCATGTGAGGATGAAGAAGTGAGAAAGGAAGGATAACCTTTCAACCAATCTTTAACAACCTTTCAATCCCTTATCACTTGTAAGTTTAAATTGCTTGAAACAATTAATATGACTAACATAAAAAACTAATTCATATTATTGTAGTACTGTTAGGTAGTTGTATTTCTGTTCTTATACTAAATTAGTCATTCATGTTAGTCATTTTTAGTTGTATTACTTATTAGTTGTTCACATATTTTAACCCGTGACTAAATTAGTGATTTATGTTAGTCGTTTTTAGTTCGGTCACTTAAGATTGCTCATTTTTGGTAGTATTTCACTTGGAAATTCTGTGATGACTAACTTTCTTAGTTACCTAGTCACTAATTGCTCATTTTCTACTAGTGTTACAATATATAAATATGCATGCCAAAGAATTCATAAACCTCAATCCATTAACATTGGATTAGAACATAACCATAGTTCCATTGACCGGATCTACAAAATATCATGGGAAAAAATCATCATGCCCAAAATCATTCATGAAAACTATCCGTAAAACCATGGGTAGGTCTACCACAATCCTTAGGTGTGCCCCTGATCCTTGGGTGTACCTAACTATTATTGGGTCCACATAAAAAGAAAAAATTAAGGGGGCACTACCCCAGACCCCTTACAGGGGGGTGGCGCCCAGTGCAACGTAACAACACATGGGACTAGTCCTAGAAAGAATATAACACATACATACACTTATCAATCAAAACAGTGTTTGAAACCCATTCTATCAAGGGTACTATTAATGTTTCGGAATGAAAGTCTCGCTTCAACACTACATCCACATCAACATCTTGGACTTCTCTGCAGTAGACAAGAAGTAACGGGAATGTTATCCCATAGTTTAAAGTCACTTAAGTTGGAGTTGAGTCCACGTCAATAATAGCACAAGTTAACCCTCTCTCTTGTCAAGGGGTTTTAGTTGTCTAGAAAGTCCTGTAACTCGCAACCCTGACAGTCAAAAGGAAAGAAAATAAAAACCTAACTACTCTAATCCCAAATACCAAGTTATTTACAAAGCAACAAACTAATCAATTCTCTAAGATTTTGGCCTTAGAGTACTATCGAGCTTCAACTGCAGCTAAGTTATAAATAAATAAATAAATGAAAATGGATTGACTATGATATCCTTTACATAAGAAAAACTAAATAAATGATAGCCTTCTTTTTAATGAATCAAATATTTTAAAACAAAAATATTTATTTACATGAGTGAAGGAACCTTTAAATATTAGTTGTCTTTATATAATTTAATAGTTGCATGGAATATATATATTATGGAATAGAAACCTTAATCAATCACAAACAAATAGGTGATTAGACTATGAATAATGTGAACTTTGAAACAGGAACTATAAAATCAAAATGAGAACTGTAGCTAAAAACCCAAAAAAAAAAAAAAAAAATTGAAAAACAACCTGAAAGCGAAAAGTGTTGATGCTGAAATAACATTTTTTTTCCAATGTAATTTTTCAACATTTTTTCAAAATGGCAATAAAAACCAATTTTTTTGTACTAAAAACACCCTGAAAATAAAAGTGTTAATACTGGAATAACGTCATTTTTTTAGGTAAATTTTCAACATTTTTTAGTAATGGCATTAAGGATAAAATATCACGGCTCTGAAAAACCTTAAAATTCCAACAATTTTCACGCATGACATTAAAGATATAATATCACATCTCTGAAATTCTATGGGGCACAATAATAACAATATGCGAAAGATCACGATGGGTAAGAGCCTCACTCTATCACTGGACTTCTGTTGTGATTTTTGAATAGGAGCTCCCGCGCTTGCCTTCTGCAGCCTCAATAGGCCTCCTGCCTGGTAGCCTTGCTGCTAGGCCCCCTCCTACTCCTTCTGGCCTTCCTTGACTCTTTTTCTCATTTGTTTCTTCGCCTCTCGTGGTCCCTCACGGGCCTCCTGCCCGGCCCCAGTTGAGGGGCCTCTCCCCTTGCTTCTTTTCCTACTTCTGACCCTCACCCTTCTCTGGTCACCGTCGAGTCTGGCCTCCCTCTGCTCCTCTCATGGCTGGGATTGATTCCCCCTCGCAGCAAGACAATGAAGATCAGGTGGAAATTTTTGCTTCTCTCATTTCCGAAAATCCTTCCACAAGAATCTGACCTTCAACATCAAAGTTTGTTAAGAAGCTGGCTGACATCCCAGAAATCTCTCTCCCTCCCAGTCTCCCGAGGAAGGCAGCAATCTCTTTGGCTGAGAGAGGACTTGTAGGACAGTTTACAGGTCTCTGGTCATCCCCTAGAGCGGTCCAGAAATGGGTGGAACGTAACTGGAACACGAACATTCAAGGGAAAATCGCCATTAGATTCTGCGGAAGGGGCTACTACACTTTCCTCTTTGAAACAAAAGAAGATCGTAACCTCATCTTCAGAAATGGTCCCTACTTCATGGATTCGAGAGGCCTCTACCTGAATAGATGGTCCCCTAACTTCGACCCGGAAATGGATATCCCTAATGTTGTTCCGGTTTGGGTTCGCCTGCCTCACCTCCCTCTGCACTGCTGGGGGGATGAATCAGTTAAAGCTATTGGGAATGCTGTTGGAAAATACATTGACAGATGTGAGCCAAAGGATAATATGCATGTTTGTGCAAGGATCTGCATCGAAGTTGACTTAGGGAAAGGCCTATCGGAAGCCATCAAGATCAAAGTCGACCAATGGACCCATTTTCAGCAACTGGACTATGAACAAATCCCGTTCAAATGTAAGGTATGCCATGAATATGGTCATTTTGCTAATAGGTGTAGTAAGATAAAAGTAAATGAACTAAATGAAAATTCGGAAACCACTGAAGGAACATGGGAGCAAGTCAAAAAAAAGAAATCAAACCCTCTTCAGTCTGGCCCTAAACCCAAAACCCCCCTCGGAATCCCAAGCTGCTCCCCCCCCCCATCTTGACCCAGCCTTTCCCCTCCTCTTCCAACCCTTTTGAATCCCTGGGTGGACAATGACCCTTCCTCCCCACCCTTCCTCTCCTTCAGCCACTACTCTAGCAGTCATCCCTTCCCCCGCGCTGCCCCTCCCCTCCCCTCCTCCTACCATAGATCATATTGTTACAAGAAACAAACTCAAAGAAGCAAGCTACACCTCAGACACACCGAAAAAAGAAGGCAGGAAGTCAAATAAAGAAATAAGAGATGAAATAGCAGCAAAATAAATGGCCACGGGCACACAACAACCGATGGACTCATTCTTGGACAAGCAAAAAGGAAGAGGGGAAAAGACAAAGGAGAAGAGTGGGGCTTCCCAAAAAATAAATAAGTAATGATATTGGTCTCTTGGAATTGTACGGGCCTGGGCTCCTCTCTAAAATCCAATGCAGCCCGGAATTTAATCAGTCATGACCAGCCATATTTTTTCCTAATCCAAGAGACCAAAATGTCTAGCCAAGACTTTCAAACATTCAAAAAAAGATACAAAAGCTTTGCAGGAACATCAACAGATTCAGTGGGCACTTTAGGAGGAATAGGTACATTATGGAATAAGAGAAAATGGGACCTCATCAGTCAAAACTCAACCAATTGGTGGGTCAGAACTGACCTCAAAAATAAAATCACAAAAGAAGAATTTACTGTCCTTAACATCTATGCCCCAAATCACTACATGGATAAAGCATATTGTTGGGACTCCATCAATTCAGAGCTGCAGGTATGTCAAAATAGGAACACAGTCGTGGGTGGTGACTTGAATTTAATCAGGAACATTGAAGAAAAAATAGGAGGGAAATTTCTTGCTGACCCTTCAAGAGATACTCTGGAAACAATAATAGAAACTCACAAACTCATTGACATCCCCCCTAGCAATGGTAAATTTACATGGAGCAATAAGAGAGCAGGAATCCATAACATCCAAGAGAGACTTGACAGGATCTTAATTCATGAAAGAATAGTGACAGGTTTCTCCTCAGTAAAAAGTAAGATAGTCCATGCCACAGCTTCAAATCACAAGCCTATGGTCTTGATTCTTGACAATGTAGGAAATCTCGATCCAATCCCA
Source organism: Pinus taeda (assembly GCA_000404065.3). Lineage (NCBI taxonomy): Eukaryota > Viridiplantae > Streptophyta > Pinopsida > Pinales > Pinaceae > Pinus > Pinus taeda. The sequence goes on from APFE030330251.1 coordinate 83,996, forward strand.
TTTAAATACAATAAAATTTGGGATAGCAAGGAGGACTTCCGAAAAATCATCAAAGAAAACTGGGAGATGGAAGTCATCGGCTCACCTCACTATGTATGGGAATCCAAATTAAAATCCATAAGAGCAGCAATCAAAAAGTGGACCAAAGAGAATGCAATGTTGGAGAAAAACAAAAGAATAGAGCTACACAGAAAACTGGAAAAATGGAATCAGGAAAAGGAGGATCAACAAATATCAAAGGAAGAGCAATCATAGGAAAATGAAATGTTCAGGAAACTATATAGGCATAACAATGAAGAGGAAGAGGAGCAGAGATAGAAATCGAGGTGTCTTTGGCTCAGAGCGGGAGATAAAACCACCTCTTTCTTCCATAATAATCTCAAGATCAGAAGAGCAGGAAATCAAATCGATAAAATCACTGCTGAGGGAAAAGAATTAAGTGAGCAAGAGGAAATCAAAGAAGCTACCCACAATCACTTCAAAACCCTCTTATCTGCAAACCCCCAGTATATGGACAACGTGGACTTTCTACAACTAGTCGATTGTAAAATCAATGTGCATCAAAACAGTGAGATGGATCAGGATGTTTTGGAGGAGGAAATAACGGTGGTCATGTTCAGCATGCAGCCGGACAAGGCCCCTGGACCTAACGGCTTCACAGCTGCCTTCTTCCAGAACCACTGGGATATTATAAAGAAAGACTTTGTAAGGATGGTAAAAAACATCTTCAAAAGAACTAAGATGGGTGAAAACACTAAAACCTCCTATATGGTGCTTATCCCCAAGGATCCCAATCCCCTCTCCTTTGATCGGTTCATACCTATCTCCCTCTGCAATGTCTCCTACAAAATAGTTACCAAAATCCTGGCAAATAGACTGAAAAAGCTTCTGCCTTCCCTTATCTCAGAGAACCAAGGAGGATTTGTTCCTAAAAGACAAATAACGGACAATTTCATCCTGATCCAAGAAGAAATCCACAGCAGCATCCAAAGAAAGGAAAGAGGTATGATCATAAAACTTGACATGGCAAATGCCTTTGACAGGGTCAATCATCAATTCCTAGTTGAGGTTCTCCGGAAGTTTGGAATATCCAACAAATTCATAAGCATCATTATGGAATGTATTTCAAACCCTTGGATAGCCCCCCTAATCAATGGTAGGCCCAGTCTCTACTTCTAAAGCTCCAGAGGATTGAGACAAGGCTGCCCCCTCTCACCCTTCCTTTACATCATCATGGCAGAAACCTTGAGCATACACCTGGAAAATCTTCGGAATCAAAAGGAGATCACATGGATCAACATAGCGAGAGGAATAAAAGAAATAAATCACTCGCTCTTTGTCGATGACACTCTTTTAATAGGTGGAGCCTCAAGCTTAATTGCAAGAAGATTTAAGAGAACCTTGGACACCTTCCTGGAAGTCCCAAGGGGATTGCTAAAAAACAATAAGTGCAAAATCTACACTTGGAATGTCTCTCTCCAAATCATGCAAAGAATCTCTCTGATCATGGACATCCCAGTTCAAAGAAAGTGGAGCCACTTTTCATACCTTGGCCTTCCCTTAGCAAAATAAGTTGTCAAGACTGAGATTTGGAATAAGCAGATTGAAAAATGAGAGGGCTTCTCCTCAATTGGGGGCTATTGTGGCTAAATCTGGCGGGCAGGACCACCCTCATAAAGGCTCTCCTCTCAGTTCTCCCCATATATCAATATGCTATCACCCTAGCCCCTGCCAACACTCACAAGCATTTGGAGTTAACCATGAGAAGCTTCCTCTAGCAAGGAGGGAAGCAAGATTCAAAAAATTCAGTTTGGTCAGATGGGATCAAGTTACCCTCCCTTTTGAAAAAGGGGGTGTTAAACAGTAATTTGTCACTGTCTCCTTGTCAGTCTCCCTACTGTGTCATGAAATCAAATCCATCATGCTCATGCCCTCTGAATTGGCCAAATAACCCTCTATGCCAAAGTTTATTTGATCATCGCGACTGTTATTGAAATAACCGCGCTGACTGGCGGCTTCTAGTGCAACTGATGCGCTGCCAGCACAGAAGCACACGGGTTTTCCGCGCTGGTCGAATTAGCCAGCGCATCCTCTTTTTGTATTAAATCGCGCTGACATAGCTTCCCCCGTTACTGAGATGCGACGTCAGCGCGCCAGTCCAGTTATTCACTCGCGCTGATCCTGTTTAGGCGAATTTGTTCTAACAACCAACCTTCTAGATGACTCCAGACCTGGTTGTTGGCCTTGTGAATGTCGCCCTCCCTT
>APFE030330255.1:0-14125 GCA_000404065.3 Pinus taeda
AATAATTTTGACTGAAATATCACTTCATTAGACATTGAATTGAGCATATAAATACTCATCATCAACTAGGAGATATATTAACCAATGAAGTTGCAAAATATCATTTTTTAGCACTACTAGATAACATAGTAAATCGAATAATGCTTAATTTGTTATGTAAATTGCTATTTTGTTTTCTGTGAAAAATTAACGCATCAAATTGTTAGCTATAGTAGTGCTGGAAATTAGATTTGTTGCAGAGTTGATTTTAGTAATAGTTTTACTATTTAATAATGTAGTTAATAGTTGAATTAATATATGATTTTTGGAGCATGTTGCAGAGTTGATTTTAGTAATAGTTTTACATTAGTTAATAGTTGAATTAATATATGAGTTTTGGAGCATTTTTTAGGTCACACAGTAATTGTTTTTTAATTGCTTTACTTTTTTTATATGTATTTTTCTTCATAGCTTCTCAATTGGCTTGAAATAATTCATTTCATATTCTACAAAAGGATCTTATTGGTGTTGGTGTGTGGATAAAACCATTTAATGAGAAATTTCCCGAAGCTACAGAAATTTGGTGCAAAGCTGAACAACATACAAGAACTATCAACAATGAATGATGTGGATGTTCCTATTAATGATTGATCATTGTGGTAACTTTCTCCTCTAACATCTAAGAGATGATTAAAGAGTGGCTTACAGAGGATAAACATGACCAACATGTGAAGAAATGTTGGAATGAACAACTAGATGGGTCAGTAAGTAGAGTTTGAGAAGTGAAAGAAAGCACTATATTGAATAATGGGGTAACACATAATCAAACTAAGGAAAGGAAACTATTGTAAAATATCTGAGAACATGTCTTTCTCAATTTTAGAGAGATGTCATTAGAGTTGTTCTATTTTTTTAGTTTTTCATTCATTTTTTTTAATGGTGTGTTCCATATTTTCATTGTAGTATATTATAAAATTTGAATTGAATATAATTTTCAAAACATAGCTTTAACAAAAAGTAATAATAAATGGTGTCATGTTTAGTTATTTTAATTTTTTTGAAAAAGAGGGTTTAAGATCATAAAGCAAAGCAATGAGTGAAGACAAGAAAGAATCCCATGACCACATGGATTAATAGTGGAAACGTTGGTTTGAGAGTGCACTGAGCCATTGTTTATACCAAGGATTTCATAATTCCCTAAACCAAGAATATTTTGTAAAATTTCTTTACATAATGCTCATAACCAGAAATTTTCATAAAATCCTAAGCAGACATAGGGATTTGAGTTATTGAGAGCTAGGCAACTAATTTCATTTAGTTTCCAGTAAACTTGAAGAGCCATAACTAAGTACCAAAAATAAAATTCTACTATAACCAAGCTTGCAAGGAGGTACAACAATAGCTCCATAGTCCCAAAAAATAAACTCACTATTTAACATTAACAATTACAACTACTCACTATTTACCATTCATAATTAAAGAGAGTTCACAATTACAACTTGTTAGGGTAGAAGACTAGGTAATGTAGTACTTTTACTATATAAAAGCTTCCAAAATAAACCCAAATCACAATTTTAAAATGAACAATTGCCATGCAAAAACCTTTACAATGGCCTTTGATTTCTCCACCCAAACAACAACTTTCAACCCTCCATCATCAACATTCATTACCTTTGCCTAATTTCCTTACTTCACTATTGTGCATTTAGAACTAAGAATGGGGCGAAGCCACATCATACCCAACAGATCCTATTCAGACATCAAAGCTATTCAATACGCCTGCAACAACAGATCCTGAATAATAATAGGATGTACTAGTGGTCAAGGAATGGGTAATTTGAAGTAAGGAGCTATTATCTCTTCTAACAGACCAGATCCTTTATAGTATGCTACGCTGTCACTCACACCAATGCTGCTGCTGGAACCTTAGAATACCTCCGCTTCTTTTTGTTGCTGCAACGGTTCCTCAGAGTCACCAGGCCTGTTGCTCGAATCAGGGCACAAGACTTCCCCTTTTTTCTTCATCTGTTCATGTTGATCGCTTTTTCTTTTTGCTTCCTCATAAGCAAATGCAGCAGACTCCGGATTGTGGAACTTTCCAAGGCGAGTACGATTGGAGCTTCTCCAGAGAGTAGCAACGTAGGTGCCAGATCTACGTCTTTCCACGCCTCTAAATTTCCCTTCCTTCTTAAGCTGCTTCCACTCCTCTACGGAGATCTCGACTCCCCTACTCTTGGCAGACATATTTTCTTGTTTTCCTCTCAGCATAGTGGTAAAGAAATTCTGATCCTCTGATAATCGATAGTTTTAATCAATCAACTTACACATATAAGAATCTCTAAAGCCCTTGTACTATGGAGAAGACTATATATAATCCCTACGAGGAAAAACAGAGGAGAAATTTCATTTAAAGGTATAATCCCACTGTGGTTTAGTCAAACCAACCTTTTATTTTAATTTCATTTACCTTCCTAATCCGTAGTGTGTTTTGTTAATATCTATTCTTTTCTTTTCTGACAGATTGGAACCATAATTTTTTTGGGAAACCTTGGAACAATAAACACAGTGAAAATGGAAAAGCAAAAACTATGAAAGAAATTGTGTTCTTTATGTCAAGACAACCATAAATTTTAATTTCATTTACTTTCATATTTCGCAAGAATTTATATTTAAATGAAGGTTGTGTTTAGCCTTAAACCTTAAATTCTAATGTTTTCTGTGAGGTTGGAAGACTAGTTTAACTTTGGAACAATAGATCTTTGTGCATAGGGACTTGTGGCTGATTTGAGCATTTATCATTTAACATAAGTTGTGGTGGTGATTACTAGTTTTGTTTGTATGTTTTGCAAGTCTTAAACTGTGTTTTGTTTGAATAGCTAACCTCAAATTTCCTGAAAAATTGACACACTTACATTTTTGGAAAAGCTTGGAACAATAAACACTTTCAAGGTGGAGAATATTATATAAACTGAATAAGAGAAAATATGTAGAGCTAAAACCAGTGGACAGCATGTGCAACCTCTTAAATGAAAAGTTCCACCTAAATAAAATTGTGTTTAAATTTTATTTAAATTTCATGGGAAATGAAATTTAAGGCAGGCAGTTCCAATGACAGTGAGAATTTCCACGTAAATGAAAGCAAGTTGTGATTTGTTTGAATAGTTGACCTCAAATTTTAATTATTTCCATGACAGGCTATAAACATTAATTATGTAAACGAAACATTAATTATGTAAATTAAAATTAAAATTTCATTTACTTTCATATTTCCAATGAAATCTCAACGGAAACGAAAGAGAAGCAAACCAATGATAATACACGTTTATATATTTCCAATGATAATACACGTTTATATTACGTTTATATATTTCCAATGATAATACACGTTGCCTATATTTCCAATGAAAACCAACCTTTACATATTTCCATTGAAAACCAACGTTCATTTATTTTCATATTTCCGATGAAAGTTTGCCACGCAATAGTTTCTTCGGGAAACCTTGAAACGATACACACCCTGATCGATAAGCGAAAATACGTGGGACAAAAAACCTCTTAACTTTTTTTTTAAATGAAAATTTCTACGTGAAATGAAAATTTCTACGTAAAATGAAATTGTGTTTAAATTTTATTCCAATTTCAACGGAAAAGAAATTGTGTTTTGCAAGTCAACGCAATCTTCAATTTTAATTTAGTTGTGTTCTGTTGGCCACGCAAACCTTAAATTTTAATATTTTTCTGACACTAATTTCTTCGGAATTTCAACGGAAATGAAATTGTGTTTTGTAAGTGTTAAGCTTAAATTTCATATACTTTCATATTTCCAATGAAAAATTGGACGGAAACGAAACTTGTGTTTTGCTTTGACAATTAATCTACCCCCTTAATTAAAAAAAATAGAAATAAAAATGAGTAGATCCTCATCCAACTTAAGTTGAAATACTGAGCCTCGAAATTAAGTTTGATAGTGATCCTTGTATTTTAGAAATTCCTTATCCTATCATGTGTAGTGTAGAATTCATATATAATGGAATTTTAGTCATCAATTAAGATTTACAATAAATAGTACATGGAGTGCCTTGGACAAATGGTCATGACTGCATTGTTAAGACACTTCTTGATGTTAGGTCACTAGCTCAATTCCTTGCCTTATTCATGTGTTATTCTATGACATGACCATGATGTAGCCTCACCAATATTGAACTTTTAATGCATTTAAAAAAAAATTATTGGTGATATTGGTGTTATTAAATTTTATTATAAGAAATTTCACCAATTTTAGTTTACAAAATACAAAATTCGAGTTATTTAAATATTTATAATATTGATGAGGATGATGATGAGTAGTCCACTAACATCAATGCTCTCTATCGGACCTCAAAAAAAAAAAACATTGTCTTCAATGTTAGGTCCCGCTATACTACTAGTGTAACACTTTATGGTTATTACTACAACCCCCTTATTGTATTGTTGTGCCCATGTAGCCCCCATATTTTTATTATTGTGCACCATAGAACCTCACCATTGCTATTGTTGTGCCCTTACAACATTATTGTTATATCCACTCTAATTATATTGTGAACCCTTAGAATGCGATATATAGAAAGGAGGTCTTGTGATTTGTATCATCCAAGAATTGTACATTTGTGTAATGTAAAGGAGGTTTCCCCGTCGAGGGGCATATTATGAAGTTGTTGATCTATCTCTTCTTCTATTTTACGAGTAGGTTTCTTAATATTTCGTATCAAAGCTTTTGATTCTAGGGTTTCACCACTTCAAACTCATTATTGTGGAATTTTCACTATAACTCTTTTTTCTACAAAGCTTCAAAAGCTTACATTGAAACCATAATTGATTAACCTTGTGTACTAAGTTTATATCTTGTCTCATTATATTTTCAGAGATATGAAGTGAGGAACTTAGGGTTTTTTCACACTTCTCATTTCCATCTCAAAGAGGTGACCTTGGGAAAATCGTCATAACATTCTCTCTCATCATCATATTCAAATTTTGTAAAAAGTGAAAGAAAGAGGAGAGGTTGTAGTTTCTTCAATAGCTTTTTCAAGGTCAAAGGTTGAAATAGTAACATGTGGAACTTCATACAATTTCTCTATACATAATGATTCTATATGAGGCCACCATAGAATATTCGACATAACTCTTTCTTGAAGAATCCAATATCAATAAGACTTATGGGGTTGGAAAGAGGACTCATAGGGCTACCATAGGAAAGATTGTCAGACATTGGGAACCCAAAATTACTGAGATACAACAGATTCAATATTGAGCTCCTAAAAGAAAGAAAAATAATGTCTGGAATCAAGAAAATAGAAATACCTAGTAAGAGAAATTGGAGGCATGATTCGAAGAATGTGGTCGAAGCTATGATCAATAAGATCAATGTTATAGAAGTAAAATTGAATGGAAACATGGAATATTTGAAGAAAGACATGGAAGGTTTCAAGGAGATTAGGACAAAGTCGCTACAAGAAAGGCTTCCTAATGGCGAAAAGGTAGTAGAGGAAACTCATGATGAGAACAAAAGAAATGTTAATCATGATTTCTTAGAACCTAACATTGGATTGTAGACCCACCATGTTCCAAATATCAATATGAGGAATTTTGATGGAAAGGATACCATAACATGGATACTACATATGGAGAAATATTTTGATCTACATATTGTGCAACTCTTACAAAAGGTATATATTGCATCTTTATATTTAGAACTCACTGAGTTTTTATGGTATAGAGGGATTCGTTCTCGTAAACCACTTGTTACTTAGTAAATTTTGATGGAGGAAATGATAGCACACTATGAGGATATAAATAGCAACACCTTCTTTACCCAATTAATATATCTCAAACAAAAGGGTTCAATGGAAGATCACAATGAGGACATCCAAAAATTGAATATAACAGTAAATGACATTCTAGAGAAGAACATGATTGAAGCCTTCATAGGGAATTTAAAGGATAACATCCACCGTGAGGTTCGCCTTTGAGAATTTGATTCATTGGAGAAGGCATTGAGGGTTGCTAGAAAAGTGGAAAGAAAAATTATGGCAACAAGGAAGTCTACCACTCACAACTCTAAAGACATAAGTGTTGTTTCTCCTAGCCTTCAACAACCTACAAGGTTTACACCACAACAGTTGATGGAAAAAAGAGAAAAATGACTTTGTTAGAGTTATGATAGAAAATAGACTAAAGGTCATAAGTGTGCCGACAAGAAAATATTTTACATAGATTATTAAGTGGATGAAGAAGAGGAACAAGAAATATCAAAAGAAGAGGATATACACCAAGAACCACGTAAGAAACCTCCTTAGTATACCTTGAGAATTAGCTACTAGGCTTCCTATTCGGGAAATTTTTCTCCTTTTACCCTTAACGTTCTGCTCTTGCCAAGAGCACATTGAGTGTGTCGATATATAACCTTTATTACTTATATAAGGTGGATCTATGATGTTGAATTTGTTCATCTATGAGACATTATGTGAGTCAATCTCTCATCAAAGAGCATGTAGCCAACAACACTCTTTCACAACCTCACACAAGCATTAATGAACATTAAATTAAACTTAAGGTAACCAGCATGGCCGCATGGCTAGGAATCATGTTCCTAATTCCACATGCATAATAAAATGTTCAGTCATATATTTGTTTATGTAACATGCAAAAGCAGCTAGACTAGCCCCATAGGATACCATTCTTTTGACATCCATGGCTTAGAATACACTGAATCTTTGATTATAACATTTAGGGTCATTGTCCCCTAATTGGTTTGAATGCACCCACATCTCATGCCATTATTTATCTCATATCTTAATCTATATATGGCCACCTCATGAAGTTAATTCCATAGAATCATTAATGAGATCATTCATATAAAAATCCTTTCATTATCAACTCAAAAAAAATGCTACCACATTTCTTATGTACAATAGTCACAAATAAATTCTGATCATAAGTAAAAATAGCTCCATGGCCCAAGTAGTACAACTACCTACTAAGCCTCTTCTTTTGGAGGCAATAAATGTCCCAAGCATGACTATTTACCTTAACAAGGGATTAGATATACCAATACTACATAAGTTATATACATTGATCCTTTAACAAGCTAAATTATAATTTCATTGTTATGCCAAAATTGTCACTTTCATCCATATAACATTATCTCATAAATTCTGTGACCATAAGTAAATCTACTCATCTGTAAGAGTCACATGTAATTCCTTCAATCATTCTCATTGCTATAAAATTTATACAATTTCTTTCATAAGGTAAATGAATTTAAAATAGAAAGGGAAGAAATCATCATACAAAATATTTCACACCATGAATCCCACTAAAACATCTATTGAAGGGAGGATAACCACCACCCAGCCATGAATCACAACTAATTCCCCCCAAGCCGAAGATCTTGCCAAGGATCAACTATCCCCAATTGATCAATGCACTGGGTATTTAATACCCTCTTTCATGATTTAGTTACCATTAGCAATGTCCCTCTTTATGGATTTTTCCATTTGCCTAGGTCTTATCTAGAAAAGCTCGTCTCTATCTACCATGACGCTTTTCCACATAAAATCTTGTCTTTATCTCCGCCAAAGCTTTTTTGTGTGATGGATATCCAATCCATTCAAACTTACCTAGAATCCTATCTAGAAGATTATCATGAAAGATTCATCTCCATCCCATTCCTCATGGTATTTGGCAAGCATCTCCTCTCTCTCGGCGCTCCACCTTCCAAGTGATTTATTTTTTTAATTTATTTAATAACACATTTTCTTTTCATATTACATTTCACCTAGCTTTCCTTAGCATAGGTTTAGAATAGTTTAACCCACAATGGAGGGTATCAAACCTAGCTTTCCTTAGCTTAGGTTTACAAACATTTAACACACAATGGAGCATTTCACGCCTAGCTTTAACTTAGCTTAGGTTTACGATAATGTAGTACACAAGGGAGGGGTGTTACAAACCAAAGTGAGAGAAAGAATAAATGAACTGACCATATCTTGTAATGTATTTATTGTAATTACCACTCATCAATCTCTCAAGAGAGAAGGGAATATCAAGAATAAAAAGGTAATAGTGTTGATTGATTGGGGTAGTACCCATAATTGTATTCATTGTAGGATAGCCAAGGGATTGAATTGCTTCCTATATCTAGTAATAGAGTGTCACGTGATGGTTGCAAATGGATGAATCATAAATACCTCTCAAAAGTGCCATAATATCAAGTTATCCATGAGATAATATGTATTGAATAGTCCAATGACTTACATAACAATGGGTGGTGTTGATGTTGTAGTAGGAGTCTAATGGTTATAATATTTGGGTATGATAAAATTTAATTTTCAAGAATTTTTTTTGAAATTTTTTTTTTTGGAAGGAAAGGAAGTTAGATTAGGGGGTATTACAGGGAAGCGAGGAAATATAATAATGTCTAATGGCATGAAAAAGATTCTAAAGAAATAAAAACGTGGCATAATTCCACGATTATGTTCACTAGAGGTTCAAACAATGAAATCATCTATTTCTATAGACCTCGAAAAAGTCTTGGACAATCATTCTAAGGTTCAAGTAATGGAATATCACATCAAACATCAACAACAAGTTATCTAACTCTTAAATGATACCCTCACTTTGACGCAGAATCGAATGAAACAATAGGCAATTCAACATGAGAGAGAAACAAGTTTTGATCTACGTGACTAGGTATTTTTATGGCTACAACCATACAAACAAATGTCCCTAAAGCAAGCTAAGAACGATAAGAAATTATCACCAAAGTATTACGGTCCTTCCAAGGTGTTGAAAAATATAGGTACCATGGCATACAAATTGGATTTTCCCACATCTTCTCGAGTGCACCTAATTCTCCATGTTTCATGTTTAAAGAACGTTATAGGTGAGAAGCTCCCATTTCAAGCAATATTGTGAGAACTTAATGAGGAACGAAAAATCATGATGGAACTTGAATATTGTCATGGAAATGAGAACCCGACATCTATGAAATCAATTAATTTTATAGTATCTCATAAAGTGGAAGAACTTACCTGCTAAATATTCCACAAGGGAAGAGGATAATTTTATACAGAAGCATCCAAAACTACTCAAGCATTGAGGAAAAGACTTTCTTGGAGAAAAAGGGAATGTTAGGTCCCTATACTACTAGTGTATCGACTTATTGTTATTAGTGCAACCCCCTTATTGTATTGTTGTGCCCATGTAGTCCTCATATTGTTATTGTTGTGCCCCATAAAAGCCAACCATTGTTATTTTTGTGCCCTTATAATATTATTGTTATGTCGCCTTTGATTATATTTTGACCCCTTAGACTCCTATATAGACAAAGGAGGTCTTCTCTTTTAAATCATCCAAGAATTGTTCATTTGTGTAATGTAAAGGAGGTTTCCCCCTCAAAGAGGCTTATTTTAAAGTCGTTGATCTAACTCTTCTTATATTTTGTGAGTTGGTTTCATAACATTCAAAATATTGTTTCTATGATAACAAATAAGGGAAACAAGGGCTCCAAGATTGCTATAGTTGGGTTTCCTTAATAATTCAATAAGATTGGAAACGTGTCATATGTTAAGGAATTTAGAGCAGATGTGAGTAAGAGTCAAGAAGAAGGAAGTGTTTTCATCTTCCACCTTCTCAATATCACAAATCTGATAGATTCTATCGTCTAATGGAATCTGGGGAGTAGCCCATTGCCTAGTTTCACTTCGAATCTCATGAGAATTACTTTGTATCCTAGCGATGTTTATTTTATTCTTAGTTCTAGTCAACACAAAGAGATAAATATGCTTATCGAGTGTGGGGTTGATCACCTCCTTATAGTATCTTAGATTCCTTTTAACTTCCACCTCCTTATCATTTGACAACTTGTCTTTAAAATTGGAGGTAACAATATATTTGACATTATCCTTTCTTCCCATGATGATCTCCTCCTTAATCCCCCAAAGGTCGAGCCAAGACCAGGCATCCTTATGTCACCCATGTTTAAGGTGAAGGTGGGGGTTTTGACTAAAATTAGAAGCAACCTTTGGGAGCCTCTTAGATTCCATGTTGTAAAGCTTCTTCTTAAACATCATATATCTAAACATAGTTGTACTTTCAATGGGGGAAAGGCCAGATTCGATCAATAGGATAGGTTAGGGGGTATTTCACTTGATCTTGAGGTTGTATTTTATGAATTTCTTTTGATTCATCTCAATCTTTCTACGCGACTCTTTGGATATATTGTAACCCTAAACTGCACATCTGTATAAGAGAATAGAGGTGATGAGAGTCTCAAAGAGGAACATTGTTTACTCCAAATGAAAATATCGACGAACTTATAATTGGTTTCAAGCTCATAATAAGCTATCCTGCCTTTCATAATCCTTTTGTCAATGTTATAATTCCATTTGAGCTAATGACGCATGTCAATACCGAAATATTTATAAGAAGAAACCTGCTCTTAGTTATGTTTATCATAGACGAAACTACCATGGGTGATCTTTTTGGATTTGGTGATCATGAATTTAGTCTTATTAGTATTGAATACCATACCCTTATTGGAGCATTAGACATGAAGTGTCTTTAGCTACTTGTCTAGTTAATCATGGATTTTTTCAAGAAGATTGATATCATCAACATCATGGAGAAGAGTAATGATTATACCAGCAAGGATGTTGCCCTTGCAACCTACATTTTCCAGACACTCCTCTAGCTTATTGATGTAAATGCCAAAAGGGGTAGCGGTAGGGGAAACCCTTGCTTAACCATGATATTGCATTTGATATTTTTAGACCACCCTTCATTGGTCTTAATCTTGGCAATGATAGTCTAATGGAGGTGGATCATTTCAATCCTTAGTTTAGGAAGAGCCATGATCTCTTCAAGTCACTTCGAGAGCTTATCTTGAGCAACAATTTCAAAATATTTTCTAAAGTCCACAAGTCAATAGAAGAGATCAGCTTTACTATTGTGATATTCCTCTGCAATGATCCTCAGAGTGATAGTGTGGTCGATAGTCGAGTGATGTATCCTAAAACTAGTTTCCTATTTAGCTCTTTTACCATGGTTTTCAAGCCAAAGGCTAAGAGTCTTTTCCAGAATGAGCCCATATAGTGGCTAGGATGTGGCTAATCATAATGGTCTTGTAGTTAGAGGGAATATTTTTTCCCCATTTTTAAATATAGGCACAATAAAGTTTTACACCCAAATATTATCGAAGCCATGCTTAATCACCAAATTGAGAAGCTTATGGAGAGGAGGAATGAGGATAGATCTTCGCATTTTAAGGATATCATCTTCTTATCCTTCAATATCTTTATCTTTCACATTAGAAAGCTTATTAATCCTAGACTCAACATCTTCTAGAGAAAATATATCTTCCTTGATAGGAGTGTTTAAGATGGTGCCCATGTTGTCCTTAAAATCATATAACTTCTTAAGATAGTTCTCCCAATTTTCTAAGGGGATAGAATGATTATCTTTAGTTTTATGAACATTCCACCAAAATGTTTTGTGTGCAACTTTAGAAAGGCTGAGAATATGCTCTTGTCTCTTATTGATATATTACTTATTCTTCCTCTTGATGATAACTTTTTATATACTTATATTTTGGAGCCTAATTATTTCATTAAGAGCGTCTCTAATCACTTTCGTGACAATTTTACAATATTTTTGATACCAAGGGTTGGAAGTTCTATCATTTTTCTTGTACGAAGTATCATTAGGGAACTTTCTAATGCTAGTTGAAAGGGTAGTAGTAAAATGGTGATAAATTTGATCAATGTTATTATTACAAGTTAGGGAACCTAAATCCCTTTCTAACTCACTTAAGATAAGGTCGACACTATTCTTATTGAAGAAAATGTGTCATTTTCTTTCACTGATCTTCTGCATGTGGGTGGTACGCATAACAAGATTGAGCGATAAAGACAAAGGTGTGTGGTCAGATTCAGTATCATACCCGTTAAGTAGCTTAAATTTTTCAATATAGTTGAGGATATCGGTATCATAAATCGCATAATGCATGATGTTGCTACCCAGACCATGGAAACACATCATGTAATTGGAGAGAGGGCACTTGTTAGTAGTAGTTCTAGCATTAAAGTCCTCAAGAAAAGGGATATTACCTTCATTAATTAGGTTTTAGATATATTTTTCCAAGTTATTGAAAGGGAAATTATTATCCAAGTTATTTTTGTTATAGGATGTAGAGTTGATAGAATTCAAACTGTAGATTGTAAGAAATATCCTATTAGTGTTAAAATCAAAGATCTTGGTCCAAATGTACTCATTGAAGGGGTTGATTTTATGAAGTTAGATGTGAGAGGAACATATGTTTCTTATATAATAGACTATACCACCAAAACCCCTCTGGTAGGATTTCTTATTCAAATTTGACCAAAGAGTTAATCCATCAAGTTCACGGACACTAGATTCATCATTTTCCAAAGTCTCAACAAAAAGAATAAGATCAATATCACTCAGGATCCAAGTTAGCATAGGACCTTTACACCACAGAAAGCCACAACAATTCCAGAAGAGGATATGGAGTAATGTTAATCCCTATTTATCACTCTATATCACACCAAAACTCTATATCACGCACTCTTATTTGTAAATTTCCATGCATTTTAAACTAGTTCTCCCTTGTGTTTCCATTGTTCTCTCTAACAGTCCCTAACACGCATTGACAAACCTTGACAGTTGGTACATCTTTGCATGTTTCCGTGACACTTTAGCATTACTTAGCGCTACCTAGCATACATTGTCACTACCTTCTTACCACACCTAGAACTCACTAACACTCCTTGTCACACACTTGTATTCATTAATTTCCATGCATTTGAAATTAATGCTATGTTATGTTTCCCCTACACTCCCAAACACTCCCTGTCATGCATTGGCGCACCCTGGAACATGACACGTCTTGGAATGTATCCCTCACCTCTAGCATGCTTTGGCACCCCCTCCTTAGCACACCTCGAACTCAGTGACACTTCATGTCACAAGCTCTTATTTATTCATTTCCATGCATTAATTTGACCTATTTCTCCGTTTTGTTTCATTTAGAGTCCCTAACAATTCCTAGCATGTGTTGGCACACGTTGGCACTTCTCACATCTTGGTTGTGGGCTACCATCACACTCTAGCATGCCTTAGCACTACCTAGCATACCAGGTCACTCCCTCCTTAGCACACCTAGAAATCATTGACACTCCTCATCACACACTCTTATTCATTCATTTCCATCCATTTTGACCGAGTTCTCCCTTGAGTTTCCCTAACAGTCACTAAATTTTTTTAACATGCATTGGAACACCATGGAATTTGGTACATCTTGGCATGCTTCTCTATGACTCTAGCATGCCTTGGCACTACCTAGAATACCTTGTCACTCCCTCCTTAGTAAACATATAACCCATTAACACTCCCTGTCACACCTCTTATTCATTCATTTCCATGCATTTGAAAATAACGCTCCCTTATGTTTTTGTGACACTCCATAACACTCCCTATAAAGCATTGGCACACCCTAGCACCTAGCACATCTTGGCAAGTTTCTTTAGCCTCTAACATGCCCTAGTACTACTAGCATACCTTGTCCCTCCCTCCTCATCACACATGGAAGTCACTAACACTTTGTGTCACAAACACTTATCCACTCATTTTCATCTCAAATCATCCCACTTAAAAAGTTACCAAGATGAGGCTCACATCCAACCATGGACATAAAACAACTAAGCAACACAGTTTACATCTTAGCATGCCATAGCATCTAACACCTCTTAGAATCCTTCGGCACTATGTGGCACATGTACATAGCATGCCCTGCATTCCTTGGCATGCTTTGAAACTCCCTAGAAAACACTAGCACGCCTTGACATGACTCAACACTCTAGAATTCCCTATCACTGCCTAGCATATAACCTTGTCACTCACTCCTTAACACACCTAGAAGTCACTAACACTCCCTATCAAACACTCTTATTCATTCATTTCCATTCATTTTGAGCTTGTGCTCCCTTGATTTTTTGTGACAGTTGGGTCCCTATAATACTAGTGATTACCCCATTACTATTGTAGTTATACCCCTTATTAATATTGTTGTGCCCCTATTGCCCCCATATTG
>APFE030330269.1:0-20170 GCA_000404065.3 Pinus taeda
AATCTAAGATCAGGAGAAATAGACATCCCTATCAAACCACGTGCTTGATCTTGTCTATTTTCCCATTTTGCAACCTTGTCTTCATCTTTTGGTTTCTTCTCTTCGCTCGTGGCTATTCTGTAGAGACTTTTACTTCTAAGTAAATCTTCCATGTAGGATACCCATTGGAAGTAGTTAGTGCTGTCAAGAATGACTTGGCATGAACTTTCCATTTTAAAAAAAAAACTGAAGTTGAAGATGCTAAAAGTAAGTGTTTCAATGGATAGATCTCAAAAAATTAGGCTGTTTTAAAAAAAACAGCTCTGAAAAAGGCTTCCGGATGAAGAAGTTATGGCTTTTTGAAAAAATATTGTTGAAGTTGCCGGCAAAGTGCGCGAATGTGCGGGAATGAAAAAAAACGCCCCCACAAAATGGAGATTTGAACCCAAGACCTCTACTCTCTTAAAATAGCTTTGAACCAATTGATCTATACAAAAAATTTGAAAAAGAGAGAGAGAGAGAGAGGGGGGGGTTTTGGGTTGCGTGCTTGCCTTGAGAAACCTCTTTTTCCCTACAAAACACAAAACACAAAACCCAACACGGACATGCAAAGAAAAACGAACCTTATGGCTCGAAGTTAGCTTTAACCAAAAAACTAAATATTTAAAAAAAAACTTTAGCCGAAAAACTAAATATTTTTCTCAATGTTTTCTGATTTTCCGAGATCACACTAAGGTGCAGGGAAAAGAGCATACGCATGAGAAAAAAATCCTTCCTTTCTGTTTCTGATTTGCCCAGATCGCACAGAGTCGTAGGACAAAGAGCATACGCAGAAATGAAAGGTATAGATCCGGTTAAAAAAAAACTAAATAAACCGAAACCGAAATAAGCAGAGAGAAAATAACAGTAAACTGCAAATAAAGACTGTATACCTCCAGATCTTAAAAATGACGCAGATAGGGCTACCGGAAACCCTTTCGCGTGAAACGAAAGGGGTTCCTCACTGGAACAGATGCTCCGAACACAACAGAGCAGTCCTCTCCGCCCGAAAGCAGTCAGAAATAGTAGATCTAGGAAACGACAGCCGCATGCAGTTCTACCGGCTTCAGATTTGGATCACCAACCGACGCGGCCCTCAAATAGCTCTGATACCATGTAGGAATTTACAGGGTAAGTTCCTCAGACAGAACACCCACACCGCTCACAAACAGATCACAGATCAATACACCAGTATTTTGACGTGGTTAAAACCCTCAGAGAGGGAAACAGTCCACGGCCTGCGCCAACGTGGCTACTACAGGCAATTTATTAATAAAAGAATGAAAATTTACATAAGCTTCTCTCATGCACGGTTAACCTACAAATGACCCTCCATGCACTTTAAATATAATTCATGGACCAATCGGGTGTCAAGCCACAGATCAAGTGTCGGTAATACCGAGGAGAGAATGAACCGCCGGATCACTACATATCGTGACTGTCGGATTGTAAGTTACAAAATGTACAACGGTAAAGAAACACACTTTACCTAACTCTAACCTAACTCTATACTAGACCAAGTTGAACTTAACTATTCCTATGTGTCGGAATATCCTAACAAGGATCCTGCGATAAATGTGGACTAGTGGTATGTCCAGAGCCAAGGTCCACCTCTATCCCAATGACTCAAACTGGCACCTTGCACAAATGGAATACAACAATTATGATGCTATGTAAAATTCAGGTTGCCTTCCTACGAGGGTATTTTGAACTCACTTTACATTTTCCATGATGGAAGTTGCTAGAATTTCCGCCCAATTAAATACTAATTGTACCCAGCACTCTTCAAACACTTCCACATTTGGCCTGCCATATAATTACAACACATTACCACCACCGTCGGATATGCCTTTCTTATCAACTTGGTCCTATATACCCCATCAAATCGATGTTGAAACTTATTGAGATATTGCCACAAAGTCTTTAGGACAGCCTTGTTAGCTAGGGAAAAACTATCATACTACTTTGTGGTGAGCACTACTTCATAGCTTGGTAGTTCGTAATACTCAACAATATGGGGATATGTATGTGACACTATAGATGCCCCTTTGATGTCCCAAACACTCATGTCTTGCGTCGACGCATTTTATTATCCATTCAATTTTTTCAGCACATGGAAGTACAACAAGGTCTGATGCTACTTTGTGCAACCACAAGTTCCTTACATTTTGATACACATTTTTATCTTCTTCATCTTCAAGGACTTCCTTGCAATCAAATTCACGATAGATTCCATACCAAAGTCATTGTTATCAATTTATTGATATAGCAAATTGTGTCCGCATAGATTGGAGTTAATAGTATTGAACTTTCCTCTACTCCTTCTTCACCACCTTCAATGATCTCTTTCTTGGCCTTTTCTTTAGTGTGGCCATATCTCCCATTAATGAGGAAATTTTGAGGCACTCCAAATCTACAATACTTGACATCTTGAAAATGTGCATGATAACAAATAATGTTAGAAGAAACCAAGTCAATTCAGTGTGTTGCACAAATGATAACAAGCTAGTGTCTTGTTTCACAAAGGAATGTCGCAGGATATAGGGATGGGATGCCCCGAGGAGGGAATGCACCACAACAGTGCGGCAGTAGATAGTATCACAAAGAGACAAAGTAGGCTACGATAAAAGGATTGTTCCATTACACAAGGGACAAGGTATTCACAGTATTAGAATATCTAGTACTTACGAGGATAGATAGTGTCATTTCGCAAGGAATAAGTGTAGTCTAATAAGTGCAAGTATGTCATTATGTGAGGGCATGGATGAGGGCTCCCATCATAGTGTGCATATGGGTTTAAGGATGCACCACAATGCAAGGAGAGGGCTAGTAGCAATGGGGCTTTAAGCAGTATCACAACTCTCAAATGATGTCGTTGCATAGCAAGGAGGGGTAAACTATTATAAAGAATGATGTCATTGTGCAAAGGGGAGGGGAGACTTCGTGTTGTTGTGTAATTTCCAATCAAAATGTACGCCATAGCGTGAGAGTGTGCGTTCTTACGTTATTGCAAGACTAGGGAGGTAGCGTAAGAAAATAGGAAAAACAGCTAAGGATATATAGTGTGGGCATAAGGATATATAGGTGCAAATAGAGTAATGGGAGGTCAAGAGTTAAAAGGTGAAGGGTTGCGCAGAAGATGAAGCACCAAAATACATGAACTATCTATTGAAGAAAGTGTAACTAGGTTCGGTCTTCATAATGACATGATCTTTGTAATCTATGTAAGAAAAGGAAATAAATTATTTTTTTCTAATCTTGATACATGGGTTTCATGAGAAAGAAGTGTCTCTAGGTAAATGACTTCTTCTTGATGTCTTTAGGATTTATTTTTATATGTCAAAGAGTCATGTCGTGTGTATAGAAACTCTTCATGAGTTCATGTAAATATGTACAAGTCTTCAAAGTTGTGTAATATCCCTCCAAGACCAAGATCAATTCCCCAAAAGCTAGCATGCCGAAGTCTACAAGAAAAACAACAAGTGATCTTCAAGTCGACTAGAAAATGAAGTAAATAAATAAATATATATCATTTCAGCTTGAAGAAAAGGTCACATCAGTTCAAAAGTTCATGTTGGCTAATATATACGCTCACCACTATAAATACCCATGAAGGGTCAGCACAAAAAGACACAACAAAAATTTGGATGCCTCTGAGATTTCGTATGGAGGAGCAGAGTCGCGAGTAGGGTTTGATTGCACCTCATTTGGGGTTTAGGTGCAATCAAGACCTCAGATAAATGGATCAGAATGATCTCAAGCAATAAACGCAGCAGTGATGTGAGGTCTGTATATTCTCGGCATTTCTATGAATGGAAATCTCGACATTACAGTGGTAAACTAACCTCGCATGGCCAGGAAAAGTCTTGACATCAGATCTCGGTTGTTCTCTTGTGTAGTCTAGGCACATTGGAAAGCAGTGATAGATCTCTCACTCGGCAATCTAATGATGAGGATAATCCAAGTGATGTCTCTATTGCAGCCTCGGCCACCCAAGATTACACAAAGTGACAGGGGTTACATTCTTGGCATCTTTGTCCTAGTATACGGATCTGTCTATATTGCAACAAGCATAGCAAATGTAATGCTCTTGGTCTTGATGTTATCATGATGATGAAATAAATCTTTGTAAGGACAGTGGTGCTTGATATACTTGTGAAAGGAAATATATAGTCACAATGATATCACATTGATCTCAATGTGAACATATATCTCAGATGTAGTCCCAAATATGCAGTAATAAAAGAAGCAATGATCACCACAATAAAGCGGCTTAGTCTCAACAAAGGTAAGAGACAAGGATCATGATCTTACAGTGTAGTGAAGTGAATTCATGATCTCAAGGAAGGTGTAGAAAACCATATCAGCCTCAAGGTGAAGTCATGGTGCATGATGCTCTCAACAACCTTGCAGCAGTGATGAAGTTATTGGAGGTGCAATGGTGATGACCCCAGAGGTGTAGAAAGATGATGATATCAACAATGTTCAAGCAAGAGGATTGATGTCTTGGTATTGGAGAGGCAGAATGTGTCAAGAGTCATGGTCTTGGTATTCATCAAGGGAATCTCTATAAGAAGAATTTATGTGTGGGTTTTCCTCTCCAAGAGGGAGAGGTTTTGGCCCTGGCAGAAATCCAAACATTTGTGTTCTTGTCTCTTTTGTTTTTTATTGTAGTTTGATGAAGGAAACACACATACTAATAATGAATGAAACATTAAGCTAATATAAATTGTGTAAATGCCTCACAAATTGTTATCATGTTAAAGAAGAATCACCTTAATATGAAAGCCCTAGATTATTCAACATGGTATCAGAGGGATTGGTTTCAACAATCAAAGTAAGGGCAAAAAAGAGACATATAAGGAGTCAAGTTTCTACAAAGCATAAAAGCTAGTTGAAGGAATCAAGATCTACATTCAAAAGCAAGCCCTAGACCAAAGAAGCAGCCTACAAGATCAGTATACAACAGCAAGGGTTTAGGATGACAACAATCTTCAGATCTCAAGGGGAACTTAATTCAAAGACTTATATAGAAGTACATATGAACAGTGCTCAAATGAGAAGTTGTACTATCTAATGGATCTCTATGAATCATGGCAAGCAACTTCAATTCATCATGTATCAGCAGTCTATTGGAAGGAAATCTTCCTATCAAAGATCTCATTTGGTGGAAGCATCAAATCTTCCTTCCAGCAGCCATCATGATCAGGGTGAAGAACTCATCTTCACATATCAAGTAAGTACCTTTTCATTTTATAATCAAATTTGGTTTTATGACTTCATGATTGCAAGTAGACCTATATACTGGTTGAGTTATCAAATGTTCTTGCATGGAATGAAAAGGATTGTCATAATCCTTAGAGAAGTTAGTACATCAAGGTCTCCTTTGAATTCATGAGAACTCTTAAGGTTCTATAAAGTAAGAAAGGAAACGTAAGAAGGATACCTGAAATAATAGAGGATATACTCTCTGGAATCCAGTGCAGAAGGTTCAAAAGAATGAAGAAATGTCTTCATGAGATCTAAACTGAGAGATCTGGGAAAGTGATAAACAGACAATCATCACTGATAAGAAAAGTGACAAATGTCTATGAACAGGAAGGTCGCCTCAATCAATAGTTTGTGGTCTCTATGACAGATAGAGAAAGGTAAGTTGAAGGGACTTAACTATGTGCAAAAGGAAAGGGAAGTGTGGTCCTCAAACAAGACAGAATAATTAATCCTATGGGAAGATTATGGAAAGAAGATCATATCGTCGGAAGGATGGAGGAAGCTGAAGAAAGGATCATTGAAATAGGGAGTAATGGATCTCAATTATGAATGAGATGGATCCTATCATAATTCCTTGCAGATATGATCATAGTAAGAAGATGCATCATGGCATCAAGAAAACAAGATCTCGTATGAGTCATGAAGGATATATCTCTTGGGAATCTCTTTGTACATTAAAGGAAAGGAAGAATTCATCCAAGACAAAGGAAGTCTCAGCAAAGGAACCCCTAAGACTGGGAAGGTAGCAAGTGCTTCATCAATAATTCCAACTTATGGAAATCGTGAGATGAAGGACTGATGACATAATGAAGCAGGTCAAGGGATTGAAGATTTGTTCAATCAAGAAAGCTGGTGAAAGTAGCCTGTAGGGAAATGAGGTATGTGTGCTTGTATTTGTATTTGTATTTGATATCATAATGTCATGATATATGGTTGCAGGTAAAATGGAACGAGCATGATCAAAAGGGAAAGTATCTCCTCCTCTGAAAGGATGTAGAAAGACATAAGTCAAACTAAATTAAATCAACATAATATGTCCTCGTAATTAAGTATGAGGTAGTTAATTACAATTGAAGAAATTTTAGAGATCTTGGGAATGAAAGACATGACGATGGAAGAGATTGTGAAACACGCAACCATCATGAAGGCAATCAACATCCAGAGAATCAGGAAGACTTGACTAGGAAATCTCCCAGAATGATGTGAATACTCTGATGGAAGTCTGAAAAGATGAAGATCCTTGACAACAGATATCGTTGGGAGATGTATAAACATGTATGCAGGATGTTGATACCTACAAGGAGATGTCACTAGAAAAGGCCATCACCAGAAAGGTAATATGTGATTTTCTTTTTTAGTTTCTGACCCCTTGGAGAAAGTCTGGGTTTGTGTGCAGGGCCATGGTAAGAAGAGTTGTGAAGGATGTCACAACAATGTACCTTGAGAAATCACCGTTAAAGGAAAGGTGAAGATAAATGGCCTTATGAAGAATGCCCCAGATGTCGAGCCAAGGAGGATACTTTCGGAGAAAGAAGGAATGACATGACGGAGGAAAGTGATGGATGGTTGAACCCTACATGTGAATAAATTGATGACATCGAAGTCTCAGATCATCAGTCAACTAGAAGACCCTATAAAGCATTGATGATAGAGTTCCTGGGTAAGAGGGAGTTCTGGGAGGTTCCTATGAGTAAAGGAACTTGAGTAAAGAGAAACTTGGAACTCATCCCTGGGTAAGAGGGAGAGTTAGACAAGACATTCATGTCTTCAATTTGGAAGAAAGAATGGAGGATTGTGTAATCATCTAGCATCTGACACTCTTTGAGGATGTGGTAGGGCATCCAAGACAAGAGTGGGAAAGAGGACTGATATTCTTGAGGGTTGGGACCCAAGATGAAAATAGTCCTAGTAGGGCATACTCGGAGAACACCCAGGTGGGTATGACCCTAAGAGAGACAATGATGATGTGTGTCTATTAGTCATTGGTCTCACCAACATTTTGTTCTCTGATCTAAGTGAGAGATAGAGTTTTTAGTCAAGGCCTTTCTATATGAAACAATGTTGGTTGAAATGATGTTATAACAGATGGATTGCAAATCTGATTCTTCTTATGAGAAATTCTTCAGATTGAGAGTGACCAAATACCATTATGAACACCTCCCTAGTTAAGAGGGAGTGTTGAAGAAAGTGTAACTAGGTTGGGTCTTCATAATGACATGATATTTGTAATCAATATAATAAAAGGAAATTAATTATCTTTTTGTAATCTTGCTACATGGGTTTCATGAGCAAGAAGTGTCTCTAGGTAAAAGACTTCTTCTTGATGTCTTTAGGATTTATTTGTATATGTCAAAGAGTCATATCATGTGTATAGAAACTCTTCATGATTTCATGTAAATATGTACAAGTCTTCAAAGTTGTATAATAGCCCTCCAAGACCAAGATCAATGCCTCAAAAGCTAGCCTACCGAAGTCTGCAAGTAAAACAACAAGGAATCTTCAATTCGGCTAGAAAATGAATTAAATAAATAAATATATATCATATCGGCTTGAAGAAAAGGTCAAGTCAGTTCAGAAGTTAATTTCGGCTCATATATATGCTCACCACTATAAATACCCATGAAGGGTCAGCGCAAAAAGACACAACAAAAATTTGGATGCCTCTGAGATTTCGTATGGAGGAGCAGAGTCACATGTAGGATTTGACTGCAAGTCGTTTGGGGTTTAGGTGTATTCAAGACCTTGAATAAATGGAGCAGAATGATCTCAAGAAATAGACGCAGCAGTGATGTGAGGTCTAGACATTCTCAACATTTCTATGAATGGAAACCTTGACATTACAGTGATAAACTAACCTTGCATGGCCAGGAGCAGTCTTGACATCAGATCTCGGTGGCTCTCCTGTAGTAAACTAGGCAGATTGGACAGCAGTGATAGATCTCTCACTCCACAGTATAAGGATGAAGATGATCCAAGTGATGTCTCTATTGCAGCCTCAGCATAATGAAAATAGTGCCAAGGATTACACGAAGTGACAAGGGTTGCATTCTTGGCATCTCTGTCCTAGTATACGGATCTGTCTATATTGCAACAAGCATATAAAATGTAATGCTCTTGGCCTTGATGTTATCATGATGATGAAATAAATCTCTGTAAGGACAGTGGTGATCGATATACTTGTGAAATGCAATATATAGTCACAATGATATCACAGTACTTAGATCTGCCCTCTAGTGATCTCAATGTGAACATATATCTTAGATGCAGTCCCAAATATGTAGTAATGAAAGAAACAGTGATCACCATAGTAAAGAGGGTTAGTCTCAACAAAGGTAAGAGACAAGGATCATGATCTTATAGTGCAGTGAAGTGCAGCCAAGATCTCAAGGAAGGTACTAAAGATCATATCAGCCTCAAGGTGCAGTCATGGTGCATGATGCTCTCAACAACCTTGCAGCAGTGATGAAGTTCTTGGATGTGCAATGGTGATGACCTCAGAGGTGCAGCAAGATGATGATCTCATCAGTGTTCAAGCAAGAGGATTGATGTCTTGGTCTTGGAGAGGTAAAATGTGTCAATGGTCATTACCTTGGTATTCGGCAAGGGAATCTCTATAAGAAGAATTTATGTGTGTGTTTTCCTCTCCAAGAGGGAGAGGTTTTGGCCCTGGCAGAAAGCCAAACAATTTTGTTCTTGTCTCTTTTATTTTTGATAGCAGTTTGATGAAGGAAACACACATACTAATAATGAATGAAACATTAAGCTAATATAAATTGTGTAAATGTCTCACAAATTGTTATCATGTTAAAGAAGAATCACCTTAATATGATAGCCCTAGATTCTTCAACACTATCAGGGAAGTGTGCAAGGACTTACCCATAAACTAGCACAATTTTCCAGCTCCTAACGGTGGTGTGAAGATTCGCAACAGTGCATGAAATACTATGATCAAGTGTGGCAATAAGTTGAAGGCTCAATGACAAAGAGGAAAGGTGAAAATGAATTGTGATTTCATCCTACATATAGCTTTATCACACATGGGAGGATCTATGTATGCATTAAATGCAGCCTTGTGATCACACTTGCACAAAGTTGTGAGGCAATGCACTAGGGAACTACTTTGTGATGTGTCACCCTAAGTAAAAGAGATGTGATAAGCTTATTTTACAAAATTAACAAGTGAAAATATTTGTCTCTTAGCTTACTTATGGAGAAAAAGTAGGTTCATCACTTGAAAATTCAAAGTAGGGGGGCTCTAAATTTTAGAATATGTTGAAAATTTGGGGTTGTTGAAAATTTGGGGTTGTTATAACAACTACAACAATTGGAAATTCACGAGTAGGACCTCGGCATCTCTGGTTCAACCCTTATTATGGTGGAGTATAATTATTGTGGAAGTATTGAATTTGATCCATAGGTACCACTATTTCAATTGTTTAGACGTGGTTAGAAGGTTAGTCTTGCGGTTAATTTTCTTGGTCTCGATTTGTAACACGTCAATTGAGATACAAATCAGGCACCAGAATATTTGATAGGGAATGGAGGTATTATGTGTGAGATTAAAATGTTCAAAATTAGATATGAATCTTTGGTGTTTCTCCACTACCAACGAGGGTCCATAGTCCTAGTAGAGTCACTCAAGAATTCACAAACATTGCTTCGATGCCATCAAGCATCCATAGCCCAAATGAAGTTGTTTATATCACCTCTCTGCACAAGAAGCCTTTCTCATGCCTTTACCATTTTATTTATTTTTATTTTTCATGTAATTTTACATTATTGGGCATTCTTTGTTCTAGGGTGAATGAGGTATCCCAACTTATTTTACAATCACAAAGGTTGTTCCTTATGTTTTAGAGAATTTAATATGTTTAGAAATGGGTTTCCTCACTATTGAATTTTTCTTTCCATCCCCTCTCTAACATATGGGTCAACACAATTACACACAAAATTCATTAATTTGAAACCAATCAAGTCACAGAGATTGGATAAGGATATGGGTTTTACTAGCTTAGTATAGTTCCCCACATGATTCAATTCTCATTTTTTATTATATGATATTGACTCATAAGATGTAGGGACGAACCAACTGATGGAGATCTAATTCCAGCGAATTAATGAACAGCTACCACAGAATTATTCTCAACATTTGATAAAGCGTCATTTATTTTGGGACAAACAATTTATTTATGTATAAGGCCATTTATTTATGTACAAGGTCCTTATAGAAAAATGTGAAAGCAAACAAAATTAAATGCAATTGAAGGAATGAAAGAAAATTCTAAAAGGAAAAGCACATAAAATAAAATATGTACATAGGAGGAACAACTCAAAGAGTTGTTATTGGAAGTAAATTTTAAAGTCTTGACCATTAATGGGGAGGCACTTAATCTCCTCATGTAGAGTTTTCAATTTGAAAGTATGTAGGCCAATATTTTCATGGATAATAATGGGCCAAACCATAGGGACTAAAATTTAGTATATTTCCCCTTGTCCTTGTGTGGTTTATCCCATTTCAAGGCAAGGTCACCCACATGAAACTCTTTGTTGCCTATGAACCTTGTATCAAACCATCACTTAATGCTTTGTTGATGAGAAGTGAATTTAGATTGGTCCTTATTATTATCTTCCTCAAAATTTAGGAGGGTATCAATTCGGCTCTACATGATTGGGCAAGACCTACCACGAGATTCTTGAGAAAGCTATAAGGTAGGAAAATAGAGATGGGGAGGCAATATTTCTTCCTTCCCGTATACTAGGAAGTAGGGTGAGGTACCAAGGGAGTATTCTAGTGTAACTTGGTCAACCCACATAATGTTTGATAAAGTGTTATGCCAATTTAGTTGTTGGGAAAGCATAGTATTCTTAATAATACACATCAGATTTTTATTGCTTGATTATGCTAGTCTGTTTCCTTGAGAATAGTTCGAATAATGTTTCAGTACAATTCCTTTATCTAAATAAAACTCATATAATTTCAATAATGAAAAGTAAGTGGCATTATCAAAGACAAGATATGTTGGGTCTCCAAACTTGGTGATGATATTTTGTTCAATGAATTATATTACCACTTGGTAATTAACTTGGTTTATAGGAATGGCTTTGACCCTTATCGTAAAATAATATGTAGTTGTGAGAATATACCAATATTTTTTAGATGAATGAGGAAATATTTTGTCAATAATGTCAAGTCCCCATTGTTGAAATGGCTCTTTGAATTCAATGGGTTGTGATGGGGTGGTTGACCTTTTCTCCCTTCTAGCACACCTTCAAAATATAGGACACTTACTGGCATATGCATGAGGTTATTTGAATAATGTTGGCTAGTAGTAACCTACATGAATTATCTTATGAGTTTTATTATCACCAACAAACTTGACCTACAACCATTCCATCATGAAGTTATTTAAGGACTTTTCTACCTCAAACGACTCTAAGCACTATAGTAAAACTTTGTTGTGATGTTTTTAGAACAAGAAATTGTTGATCAACTAATATTAAATGGAATTGAGTCTAATTATTCATTATTTCTTTGTTGTCAATTCTAAAGGAAAAGGGTTTTGTCCTAAATATTGCATCAATTGGCTATACCATGATGGTTTTGTAGGGGTTCTATCCACAAAATCTAAGGTATACATGTCAATTTCATCATCACAAATATAACATGTCTTATGTTTGAGGATTTGTAACTTATACAATTAATTTACATAACCCTTGACATTTGATAATGTGATTCGCTTTAAACTTGATATCATATTCTTGTAATGATGGCATCCAGTTTTCTCTCCATCCCACTAACTCCTTTTGCACAAATAGGGATCTGATTGCAAGGTGGGGAACAATCATTGTTATGTGGCTCTTTAGGATGTAAGGCCCAAAGTGCTTGATTTCTTTATATATTGCTTAATGTTACTTATCCATATCAAGGTAATTTAGCTTGGATCCTTGCATACATGTACTCATGAATGATATAGGCCATTCATCTCCTTGATCATCCTTTTGTGTGAGAATTTCTACAAGGGAAGAGTCATATGCAAAAGTGTAAACCATGAAATTTTTATTAAAATCAGGACTATATAAGGCAGGAGTTGTCACAACAGCTTCTTTGATCTTTGCAAATGCCTCTTTCTCCTTTTGATCCCACTTGAAAATTGTATCCTTTTTTATCATATTTTTCAATGGTTTCACAATTTGAGAAAAATCAAAAATGAATTTTCTAACAAATTAATCTTCACCAAGAAAGATTGCATAACCTTTTTACCAATGGGGTAATGGATCTATGTCATCGCCTTAACACGTTCTAGATCAATAGTGATTCCTCTCTTAGAAATAATTTTAGGTCCTTGTTGTTATTTTTGGGCCTATATAGCCCCCATATAGTTATTGTTGAGCCCTGTGAAGCCCACTATCATTTTTGTTGTGCCCTTAAATTATTATTGTTATGTAGGATTTGATTATATTTTGACCCCTTAGACTCCTATATATACCAAGGAGGTATTGTCATTTATATCATCCAAGGATTGTTCATTTATGTAATGTAAGAGAGGTTCCCCCCTCGAAGAGGCTTATTTTCAAGTCGTTGATCTATCTTTTCTTCTATTTTGTGATATGGTTGCATAACATTTGGTATCAGAGCTTTGGATTCTAGGGTTTTGTTGCTTCAAACATGTCATATTAGAATTTTCACTATAACTTTTTTCTACAAGGCTTCATAAGTTGAAATTTTAAACATGTGGAGCCTAAATGTTGGTGAACTTTGCGTAAAAAATTCATATCTTGTTTCTTTATATTTTCAGAGATATGGTCCAAAGAAGTTAGGCTTTCTACATGCTCTAGAATTCAGTCTCAAACAGGTGACCTAGGAAAAAACATCATAACTTTCTCTTCGAGAATTAGATTTGAATTTCGTCACAAGTTACCAAATTTTCATGGACTATAGTTTATTGTGTATCAATTTTAAGGCCGAAGACTAAAACAGTGACATGTAACATCCCGTACAACTTCTCTCTACTGAACCAGTCCATAATCACGTCATCATGGAAGATTTGGCATAACTTTATATTGAAGAATCCAATCTTGGTCTGATTTGTGGAATTGGAAAGAAGACTCAAAGGGATACTACAAGAATTAATTTCACACCTTTAGAGGCCAAAATTATAGAGCTACAACAATTTCAAGATCGAGTTCCTAAAAGTAAGAAAAAGGTGTGTATTTGTTTTTCTAATTTTCCATAAATTTTTGTTTGAAAATTATTTTGAAGTGATTCAAAGGGTATAATGAAGCATAGATATCATTTTTTGATTCCAAAATGCCTCTAAATAAATTTAAAAAAAAAAAGGATACACCTAGTAAGCAACCAGAAGTATCTACTACTATGATGCATGAAGAAGAGGAACAAATGCAACATGATATATCAAAATTATGAGACCAAGTGCAACAAATTTCGCTCTCGCAAAGAGTAACCAAAAATGAACTAGAAGCTAAGATGGATGGTTTAGAAGCAAAAATAAAAGGCGACATGGAAGATCTTAAGGATGGTTTAAAAGCATACATGGGAGTTTTTAAAGTAGACATGGACGTGATGAATGTCAAGTTGAAAGGGTTGACAAAGTTACTGCAAGAAAGGCTTCCCAGTGGTGACAAGGTAATCCATGAAAAATCGTTATGAGGATAAAAGGAATATGAATTATGATTTTAGAGACTCCAATGTTGGGTTTAAGACCCTCCACATTCCAAAGATATATATGAGTAAGATTGACAGCAAGGATCTAGTAACATGGATACTATAGATGGAGTAATTCTTTGATCTACATGATGTGTCGCACACACAAAAGGTATGTATTGCATCTTGATATTTAGAAAAAAACAGTTTATGTGGTATTGATGGCTTTGTTCTCATAAATCAATTGTCACTTAGAGAATCTTTATAGAAGAATTGGTAGCACATTATGAGGATACATAAATCTCAAACAAAATGGTCCAATGGCAAAGAACATTGAAGACTTCCAAAAATTGAATATCAAGGTAAATGATATTCCAAAGGAACATAGGACTAATGTCTTCATAGGGACTGTCACGCGGAATGAGTCGATCTTGCAGACAAGATAGACCTTCCTAGAATCTAAAGAAAACCTAATGACAAGCAAACCAACCAGACACTATCTTTCTCTAAATGTGCTTTTATAAATAATGACAAACAAGTGTGTTTAAGGCCTACCTTATATCCAACGCAAGTTTGGGGATGCCTTCGCTCCTTTGATCCAAGTAAATTCCTTTATCGCAAACCTGCAAACACAAACAAGGCAAACGATTAAATAGCACCTGAATAACCAGTATTATAAAACATATTTAACATGAAAGTCAAGGAACC
Organism: Pinus taeda; assembly: GCA_000404065.3. NCBI lineage: Eukaryota > Viridiplantae > Streptophyta > Pinopsida > Pinales > Pinaceae > Pinus > Pinus taeda. The sequence continues at coordinate 14,660 of APFE030330269.1, forward strand.
CATGAAACAAATAACATGAGATACTTGTTGAGAAAAATGAGCCTGATTGTATTAATTCAAAAGAAGAAGAACTTTACAACCTTTGCCTTGACGCTGTACAAGCTCCTCCCAGGGTCAAACAGGAAGTCTCCTCTGCTTTGACAAGATTCACTCACTCCCCAATAAAGCCAAAAAGGTATGTGATCTCTCCTAATAAGCTCAAATAGGAAGTCTTAATTTCACGAGCATTTACCCTAAAAAATGTTCAGCTTCTAACCTCCTCAGCACTAACCCAATGCCTCAATTTATAGTGCAATGGAGGGAAGTTACTAGGTCCTCCTTCAAAGGGATAGAATCCTCCTTCAAAGGGATAGCTCCTCCTAACAAGGGATTAGCTCCTTCTCTTTTGGGATGCATGAACCACTTTGGAGCAAACAATCCACGTCGAAATCCTTCTAGAAACATCTAGAATTAACCCAAAAGTGAGATTTTTAGGATAAACTTGCGCCTTTTGACTTTCATAGGGGTACGCACCCTCCCCTTTACAGACAAAGCGTATAAGTACGCAGGTAATATGAACAAAGGGTGCGGGCCCGCAGGCGAAAGTGAGAGAAAGTGCGGAACCAGAGTTACATTGTTTTTTTATGTCTTTCTCTCACTTCCAAAGCTTGTTTTGAAGAGTTGAGGTCTGAGACTTGCTTAGGAGGCTGGTATAGGTGGTGATAGAGCTATATTGACTGCAAATAATCAAGGTGACGATATTTTTGTATAACAGGGACTTTAAAGGGTAATATCAAACATGAGGTTCGCCTTTGGGAACCTAATTCATTAGAGAAGGAATTCAATGTGGCAAGAAAAGTTGAAAGAAAAATTATAGCAAAAAGGAAGTCTACCACCTACAACTATAAATATGGAAGTGTTGTTGCTCCTAGCCTCCCACAACCTACATGGTTGACACCACAACAACTGGAGGAAAAAAAAGCAAAAGCACTTTGTTACAGTTCTGATAGCAAATACACTAAGTGTCATAAGTGTGCTACGAAGAAATTATTTTACATAGATTGTGAAGAGGAGGAAGAAAAGGAATAAGAAACATCAAAAGAAGAGGATATACACTAAGAACCAACCCCAGATAAAGAAGAAATGAATTTGACCATATCTTGTAATGCATTGGCAGGAATTACCACTTCTCAAATTCTTAAGATAGAAGGATATATCAAGAAAAAAAAGGTAATAGTTATCAGGCCTCCAGCTCAGTGGTACAAGGCCGCATCAAATATCTGATACAACAGCGTTTCAAAAATCATGGGTTTCAATGTCAGAAGGCAGTGGACAGAGGACAGAAGGCAGTTAAAAGAGGAGTTACAAGGCAAGGCTAAAAAAAGAACCTGGGACCTGTGCTCTGATACCATGTCAGGCCAGGAGTAACTCCAGAAAAACTGATTCATTTATTCCATTAGGTAGCTATCTATTATATACATGAATGTGATCGTTCAGTTCATCTTCTTGATGACTATTCACATTCAAATTCTCCCAATCGCTGAGGATTAAAATTATTTGAAACGTTGTTTGACTGTGGTTTGATGCAGTTAAACTGAACGTTGTGTTCCCTGATTTTCAATACGCTGGTGGTTTGTATTGCATTGAATTTTCAATACGCTGGTGGTTTGAATTGCATTGAATATTCAATACGTTGGTGATATCTGAGCTCTGTGCATTGTCACTGTAATATCCGAGGCATATGAGAGTCGTGGTAATATACCATTGTTGCTCTGATTTCGATTCAAATCCTTCACAAGTCCGCTCTGCGCCTCGGCTCCTCTCCTCTCCACGGTAATATACCATTGTTGCTCCCTGTTCTCCGCTAATATTTGAAACGTTGTTTGGATAAATCCCTCATCTGCAAACTATGGGATGTGGTTCCCATCCATGAATCTTCATAACTCTGCCCATTCGCAGAGATATCTTTACTTTATGCACGACACTGACCACTTTACATATATAAGAGAAGAAGAGTTGATGCCCTTCTCACTGAGTTTACGTAAATGAATTCTTTTGTCCAAATTAGACTCATTTTCTAGTTCAAGCTGCAGGATCAAAAAGTGGTCTTTCAATTGCAGTTAGATTGGGGTCAATATACTGTTACCAGTTGCAGTCTTTCCACTGATACGAGCCATGGTCTCCGCTATTGTTTGTGATGGGGCTGTTGTTAAGGAAGGCGTTGTACTAGAACCTGGTGTTATCTTATATTTCAATGTTGTTATTGGGCGGAACTATACCGTTCCATCGTATTCCAAAATATCTTTAACACCTCAGCCTACAGAAGAAGATAGTGATGAAGAGCTGGAATATGCTGAGGCTGCTACTGGTGTGACCGAAAGTGTAAAGAAGCCCTTCTCAGTGGTTGAAAATGAAATTAATTATCAGAATCTCAGTTTTGTTTTAGCAGCAGAAGTTTTTTTCATAAGAGCAAATTTTTTTTGCCTTTGTTGGAGGGTTATCAGCATTCTTTTTTTAAGCAGCAGAAGTTTTCTTTTCTCCACAAGAGAAAGTTTTTTTTTTTTGCCATCAGAAGTATTAGTCTATCAACAAAAGTTTTTTTTTCAGAAGAAGTAATTTTTTCACAGAATGCATTCACTCATCTCTATGATGGGAATAGTTCTCACTGGCAAGGAGAACTATCCTGATTGGTCCCGGACGATACAACACACCCTCATCTTCAATGAGTTGTGGAAAGGAGTGTGTGTCAGAGAAGGAGACAGTGACCCAGAAAAGCCTACATCAGACAAAGAGCTCGCCATCTGGGAAAACAAGAATAGCAAAGCGTATGCATTAATAGCAGCGTCTGTAAATAAGGAGGTGAGTCGTCACATTTCAACATGTTCAACTGCCTTTGAAGCTTTACGAAAGCTGAAAGAGCTTTATGACTCACATTCTGCACTTGAAGTCATCCAACTTATGATTAAACTCTTCACTCTTGAACTGCAAAATAATGACCCTCTTGCTCTTGCATCTGAAATAAAATCTATAGTGCATGATATCAAATCTACTAAAGTTGAGCTAGATATATCTCTTATTGCTTTTCTCAAGGCACTGTATCCTACATACTCCAATTATCTTGAGTATTTGCAAGAAAATGGAAATCTCAAGGATATAACCTTTGACTCTCTTGTGAAAAAGTTGGCTGAAAGAGAAAAAGCCTTTGGAAAGAAGACAGTCCCTGAATCTTCTGAAGAGACTGTATGCATGGCTAATAAAGAAAAATATCCTGCTCAAGATTCTACAAGAGGAAGAAGTGGACGAAGAGGAATAGGAAGATACTTCAGAGGCAGGGGGGGCAGACATCCTCAAGGAGAAAAGGCAGATTTACATTGTATTCGCTGCAAAAGAAAGATCACATGATGCATCTACATGCAAGCTACCATGGGACAAAATTGAGCAGAAAAGAAACCAACAGAAAGGTAAAACTGATGATACACACAAAGGTAAAGCACCTGAATCCGCTCACTATGTTGAGGCACAATGTAACATTGGAGTAAATGAAGATTTGTTTAATGCTTCACTTGCTTCCTTGAAAAATGATTGGTTGCTTGATTCAGGAGCAACCTGTCACATGACTCATAGAAAAGATTTTGAAGATTTCACTAACAATGTTGATGGAGTAGTTTACTTTGCAGATCAGTCAAAAATCAAGCCATCAGGGCTTGGCACAATCAGGCTTAAACTGCCTGGTCTCTTAGACTTTCTTCTTGATCATGTTTTATATCTCCCACAGCTCAAGAGAAACTTGCTGTCCTTGGTCCACATCCGCCAGCAAGGTCACTCCATTCATATGTTTGATGGCAAGCTTGAGGTGAGAAAATCATCTGATCACTCACTTGTCATGAGGGGAATAGAAGAAGAAAGACTTCCCAAACTGCAAGGAAAATCTGCTCATGCACAACATTTCTCATATATTTCTCATCATGAAGAAGGTACACTTCCATCAAGTTTATTATGGCATGCTAGATTTGGACATTTAAACTATGATAGTCTCCGTTTATTGAAGAAAATGGTGTTGCTGGTTTGCCTACAATTCCTAGAAAACTTAAGCAATGTGATGCTTGCATTCTAGGAAAGCATAGAAAACAATCATTTCATGACTCACATTCAAGAGCACATAGGAAGCTTGAACTTATTCATTCAGATTTATGTGGTCTAATGCCTATTCCTTCTGCAAATGGAAATAAATATATCATGACATTTATTGATGACTACACCAGAATGTGTTGGGTTTATTTATGAAGAACAAATCTGATGCTTTCCTAACATTCAAGAATTTTCATAAATGGATTGAAAATGATGCACAATCTCATATTGGGTCTATTCACACTGATAATGGAAAAGAATATACATCAAATGAATTTGAACAATACCTTCGCCAACATGGGATTAAAAATCAAACAACTATGCCCTATAATCCCCAACAGAATGGTGTAGCTGAAAGAATGAATAGAACAATTTTGAATATGGTACGATCCATGCTTTTTTTCAAAAATGTAAAGATAATGTTTTGGGCTGATGTTGTTCTATGTGCTGCATATATAAAGAATAGATGTCCATCTAGTGCTATAAGAAACAAGAGTCCTTATGAATTGTGGTATGGACATGTTCCTTCGGTCAAACATCTCAGGATTTTTGGTTCCACCTGTTATGCTTTGATACCAAAGGTACATAGAAACAAACTTGGTGCTAGAAGTCGTAAGTGTATTTTCTTGGCGTATTCAAATACCTCCAAAGCATACCGCCTCTATGATGAAGAAAATAAAAAGTTTGTTATATCTAGAGATGTAATTTTTCTTGAATCATCCAAATCTGACAATGTTGTTGAGCGATAACTTGATCGCTTGGATAGATTCGCAAAAATGAAATCATTTCAAGAATTTGAAAATCAGATTCCACATCTTGAAGGGGGGATTCCTATACTAGATCAACATGTGGAATCTTCTTCTGAAGAATACTCTCCCCCGACTGAAACTCCAACAACGGATGATGCTTTAAGTGATGTAATTGATAGAATTGGGAGACTCAATCTTGATTCACTCCCAACTCAATCAACAGAGCAGCCTGGACCATCTCAGAAAGGTCCCCCCAAAGTGGCTGACAAAGACACTTGAAAGTGTTCATCCTGATGAAATTGGAAAAACAGGAACCAGAAATGCAAATCGACAAAATGGAGGTGATGTAGATGACTCTAATTCACCTGTTGATATAGATGTTTCTTATGATTGTGAATTGAACTTGTCTACAGATTTTGAACCAACTTCCTTTAAAGAAGCTGCTTCTCATGATGAATGGAAAGAAGCAATGCAAAAGGAGTATGATGCCCTCATAAAGAATGACACTTGGAAGTTGGTTGATCCTCCATTTGGAAGCAAACCAATTGGCTGCAAGTGGGTCTACAAGAACAAGTACAAAGCTGATGGCTCACTTGACAAGCACAAAGCTAGGCTTGTGGCAAAAGGTTTTGCACAGAAGGAAGGGGTCGATTAT
>APFE030330274.1:1953-46422 GCA_000404065.3 Pinus taeda
AAAATTTCATTTACATTCACTGCTGTGTGAAAACAAAACTTACAGGGATTTACACATTTACCTTTTCACTGCTGTGTGAAACTATTCATGGTTTTGAAACCAAAACTGCCCCCTGGTTTTCTTCATTCACTTAAAATTTCATTTACATTCACTGCTGTGTGAAAACAAAACTTACAGGGATTTACACATTTACCTTTTCACTGCTGTGTGAAACTATTCATGGTTTTGAAACCAAAATTGCCCCCTGGTTTTCTTCATTCACTTTTTCTCCTTCTCCTCCTGCACTGCTGTGCAATTTTTACTTCTTACATTACAAGCAAAATCACTCTGCTGCATAAAAAACTTTTCATTACAAACCCAAAAATATTTATGCACTTCTGTGCATTCCTCCCCTGCAATACAAAGTTTGATCTATGTTCTCCATTCCTTGCTGCGAATCCAATCTTCTTATCACCGTGTGCGATTTACATTTTTTTGTGCTGCTGACCCCTGTTTCTTTTTTTTCAATGTGCAATTACATAATGCACATATTACAATCCCCGTGCGATAATACATAACAAAAAAAATGGGTCAACGTTTTTTAAAAAACATATGTTAAAAAAAAACTTACCCATACTCCCGCCGTAAGAAATATTAAAAACCTTACCAAAACATATGACAGCAATTAATTTAAGGTATGGGATGTGGTCCACGCTTCATTAATTTCTACAGGCCCGTATGTACTTTGGACAGGTTAAACTGCGCAGTACTTTCCTGGGAATCGAACGGCGGACAGCGAGCATCATCAATCGAACGGATATCGGACAGGGTGAGTTGACCGTGTGATACCTTCCGATGGAGGTCAGGTGCTTACGTCATGGGTGGACAGTTGTCAGCATCGGAGCACCATGTCCGGAAACCACTTCAGGCCGAAAGGTGGTGCGATATCTTCCTGGCGGTTTAGGTTTGCAGCTGGGTGGTTTTCTCCGTGCGTTGAGAGCACCATGTCCGGAAACCACTTCAGGCCGAAAGGTGGTGCGATATCTTCCTGGCGGTTTAGGTTTGCAGCTGGGTAGTTTTCTCCATGCGTTGACTGCTGACCGCGCGGTGAAATTATAATTTCAACACGCTTGAGCATGCACATCCCTCATTCTCAGAAAACAGTATCGGATATTAACAGTGACTGGCTAGCTGAAGACCTGGTGTTATTGGGTTTGGCTTCTGGGTTGAGGACCTGCACATTAAATTATTGTTGGTGGCCTTCGCTAGTAAAGGTTGATTTCACTGTTATGAATCTTTCGTTGGCTATTGTTTAAAGACCAGTTTTCCATATTTATCTTCATACGGATTTTCAGATCCAGCTGAAATCTGCTGCCCTCACAGTTATTAGACTGTCAATGGCTTGAATTCGACTGAATTTGTCAATAGAATTTTGGATGGAAATTTTTCCTTGCTTTGAGGAAACACTGTAAACTTCTATAACTAAGCGATTCCTGCGCACTTCTTAATCAGGGTATTTCTCTTTTGTTTCAGGCAGTCGTGATTATCATTTTCTACATATTTGATTTGGTGGAAAAATCTAACTAGGAATATATACCATTGTTGTTGCCTTCATCTTCTTAGAAAATCATATTTTAAATCTTGGACAAACTTTTACCTGTGCACAAGATCCTACCTATTGGAGGCACCCACCTTCTATTATTTCTCCATCTACACTTTAGGAAGATATTATTCCCTAAACAAGTTCTTTGGCCATCATCTGAAGGAAGCTACCACTCATTTAGTAAAGGCTCCAAACCTTAGATCCTTTATGGACCCAATTTCAAAATATTTCACACTTGATTCATCTAATTCAAAATCCAAACACTATAGGCCACTTTTCACCCAATCTCCTCTACAATCTCCTCTACACAACTCACAACAAAACTCTCTCTTCATAACCAAGTCATCAATATTCAATTGATCAAAAGTATCTGCTGACACAAGTCTTACTCAAACCCACTACAAGATTAAACGCCCATGAACCATTGATTCTAAACTACCATATATTAAATACTGATGTAGAATTGATTAGCCATTAATAAAAAACATGAGAAATAAGGAAAACCACTGCATTAGAACACTTTATAACAACTATAAACCATAATTAAGATGCAAAATAGAAGTGTAAACAATGAATACACAGATATACCAAACAACTAGATTGATTACAGAGTTTGTCCCTGATGGACTACCTCTCCTAGTCTGCTTTCAAAATGGGCGACCTTTTTTATTAGGAATGAGAAGAAGAAATTGATTACACTGTTATTTGGATAGATTAAACTTACACATAGGCAATTTTGACCTCTCTCATTAAAAATCTCTCTGAACGCCCTTTCCAACACTGCTTACGATTTTCCAACACTGCTTACGATTTCCAAATCCAACACTGGATGCTCCCAAAACACTAAAAACAAAATAGTCTCTATCCCTCCAAAACCTGCATACAAAAACTAAAAACCACTCTTAGTCCTCACTAACACTTCACAAGGCTGCAAATGCTCCTTTATATAGTGGTTAGATGCATCATAACCACTCTTACTTAGTTTGTCATGAATGTGGTGACTTGAAGGGTTGAATTAGGGTTGATTTTGCCACCTAGGGTTTATGTCATGGTCCTCGTATTAATTGATAACCAAATTTAATAACAAAACCTAAACAAAAATTTATATTAAGGCCGAAACTGTTAGTGGTTAACTAACCGAGTGGAGGGCGATGACAACACATGTGAACAATTGTTTGGAGAGAGGTTATGTTGGCGGTTTTGGGTCCCCGCAGTTCTGGTTTGCGTTGACAGTATTCATGTGACCACGCTCTCCTCCGGTGGTTGCGGCAACGACACGGTAACTGCTAACCCCATTGACTTTTCAACACTGTTCACATGATTAACAACTCATTGTGGTTACGACATTGTCAATTCCACGGGTGGTTATCCTGGACCTGTGGCAGTTTCTATGCAGTGTTCACATGGTGGTGGTCCCCTAATAAGGTCATGTCTACAGTTGTGACTAGCGGATTATGAAACCTGACGGATAACCTGTAATCGTTCACATGCACTCGATTCTGATGCAGCTTGGCCGCGGTTAGGGCTGTGTATTACATTTTACAATGTTTTACATAGCTAAACAAGGGTGAGGGGTGTATAAAGGGTTTAGGACTTAGGTTTTAGAACTTTAGTCTTTGTTTAAGGTATTTAATAAATAGTTTTTGGTTAGGACTAATGTTTTAGCACACGATGAGTGTTCATAAACCTAATGCCTAAACATAGGATTCTTACAGTAAACAAATGATGAAACGATAGCTTAGGAGTTAAGGTTTAGGTCTAGGTTTGGTAAAGAGTTTTTCTTAACTTTTCAAGACCCATCTCGGCTCTGTAAAGCGACATCGGTGAAACTAAAGCCTTTACTAGGTGATGGACCCTTGTACATCCTTGTGGTCTCATGCGACATTTGTCAACATTACACGACGATGACCATCACATCTTTGTAACTAACGCTAGTGGTGATGACGATAAAACTATGTCGTTGACGAGGTACTTTAACTTTGAATCCTTTTACACAATTGACTATATCAATCATAAATCCTACAAAGTCAGACGACAAAACACATGTCATCGACCAAACCTTGGTGGAAGTGTCGATGACATAAGTCAATGGCTAGATACAACATCACATCAACTCAATGACATGAAACCATAACTACAAACGTTACCTAAACAACCTGATCATAACCAACATTGTCGATCTCTCAAAGCTAAACTGAAGTGACAACGACATTGAATGACACCCATGAATACTCATGACGACACTTCAAACACTTGTGCAATTGGATCGATGAATCCCCTTGGGTCATTCCTCTCCACTTGAAAGCTTTTGGACCACAAAAGTTTTGACTAAACAATTAGTCGATGAGGTTAGAACCCCCTCTCTTTCCATCTTGAGCTGACAATGTACCAATAGATTCGATCAATCACGTGTAGATGATGAACTTGATGATGCTGACAATGATACCTTTGGATTTGGTGACGTGTTTCTTCCATCCGCAGTATGAACAACTTACGACGATGGGAAAACAACCTAATATGAACATCGCAATTGAATTATTTCAATGAAGAATTATGAGTTAGTGATTCATAAACATCTTTGAAAATAGTATTTGTAGAACTCTGTTCAATATATCGGATGGGTATTAACAATCTACTTTCGAGAATACCTGAAATATTCAAAGACTCCTTTGATTTGAACTTCATATCAATTACTTGACTCGATTTACTTTCTTGTTGATTGATTACAAAGTGAACTTTCTGTCCATAACTCATCGAGCTATGATGTAAAGACTACTGCAATTTAGTTGGATTCTGAAAGTATCTAAGTAGTTGTTGATTTATTTGAATCACTATGTCTATTAATTGATATTTCCATTGACTAACACTTTCACTTAATGCATTAGTTTTCAAACCATGGTAAGGAAACTTATAGACTTCCTCTCCACTTGAAGAGAGGTTTCATTACTTTTAAAAGCATGAAATGATGATGCAATACCAAAGAAATGTAACGCTCACTTCCCCAATCTGAACCTAGATCCTGTTGGACTGCTATAATGGCCTTATTTTCACCCTTTGCCTTAAGGAACTTTTTGGGCTTAAGTTCTCGATGAAGTTTCCAGCACTTCGATTCATCATGACCAATTCTGTGGCAATGAGAATAGGTAGGTATTTCCTTCTTAACAATTGTTGATTTATTTCTATTCAAAATGCTCCCCTTAGTGTCTCTGGATTCTATAGTTTCCATCTCTTTGGATGACTAAGATGGCAATTTGAATGATCTTCCACCTAATTGAATATGTATGGCTTGAACACACACCTCGTCAAAATCATCATGATTAAACATTAATAAATTATGTTGCAAATATGAATGTAAACTTCTAATGTATTTTAACAAAGTTTCACTTGTATCCAATGAAATACCAAGCGTCAATGCTTTCTTCCTGAATTCCTGAGTAAACTCTTGAACATTCTACCCTTTACCTTGCCTCAGATGCTGCCAATCAATAACAACTTTCTCCATGTATCCTAAGGATAGAATTGTTTCCTAAGAGCTTTCAAAAACTTAGACCATGAAGAGATAACTTTTCTTGTACGATTAAAATCTAACTGATTTTTTCTTTCCCACTATATTAAAGTTGTTCCCCCCATTCTAAGTGTATATAACTGAATTTTAGTTTTATCTCTAGAAATGTTCTAAATGCGACAATACACTTCTAACTGCTTTATCGAGTTATCTAACTTTTCAGGATTCATTTCACCATGATACATAGGTAACTCAAATTTAACATCAAGTTTCAAAAGAGATGATTTCTTAGGTTTCTTATTCATTTCAAATGTTGCACTAGAAGAAGAAGAAGAAGAAGAAGAAGAGGATGATGGAGATGATGGAGGTGAAGGAGGTTTATCTTCCCTGCCTTTACCTTTGTCCTTCTTTGATGCCTTTACAGAAGAATCTACATCTCTTGCCTTCTTGTCTTTGTACAATTCTCACAACATTTGTTGCATAGTTAAGAATATCTACTGAAATTATTCTTCACTCATCTTAGTCTAAGTGTTTTGACCTGCATTAGGTCCTGACATGGTTGATTTCTGAATGACTCGTCGCTTTCCAATCTCTAGATCGATGTGCTTAAGGATTCCTTCTTCTCATTGCGACTTTGAACTTGATAACATTCAATGGCACATTCTATAAATGCAACCTACTGTGATACCAAATTATATGATCTGAAATGACCATATACTAAATACTGATGTAGAATTGATTAGCCATTAGTGATTTGAATGATAACCGAAAGCACGTAAAACAAGGAAAACTGCTAGAGAAGAACACTTTATGACAGCTGATAAACCATAATTAAGATCCAAAATAGAAGTGTAAACACTAAATACACAAATATACCAAATGACAAGATTGATTACAATGTTCACCCCTCATGGACTACGTCTCCTAGTCTACTTTCGAGATGGGCGACCATTGTAATTAGGAATGAGAAGAAGAAATTGATTACATAGTTATTTGGACAGATTGAAGTTACACACAGGAAATTCTGACCTCTCTCATTAGAAATCTCTCTGAACGAGCTTTCCAACACTGCTTACAGTTTCCAAATCCGACTTCAGATGCTCCGAAAACACTAAAAACAAAATTGCCTCTATCCCTCCAAAACCTGCATACAAAAGATGAAAACCACTTTTAATACTCACTAACTCTTCACAAGGCTACAAATGCTCCTCAATACAGTGGTTATATGCATCATAACCACTCTTACTTAGTTTGGCATGAATGTACTAACTTGAAGGGTTGAATTAGGGTTGATTTTGCCACCTAGGGTTTATGTCACGGTCCTCGTATTAATTGATAACCAAATTTAATAACAAAACCCAATCAAAACTTTATATTAAGGCCGAAACTGTTAGTGGTTAGCTAACTGGGCGGACGGCACTAACACCACATGTGAACACTTGTTTGGAGAGTGGTTATGTGAGTGGTTTTGGGTCCTCACAATTTCGGTTTGTGGTGACGTTATTCATGTGACCCCGCTCTCCTCCATCGGTTGTGGAAACGACGTGGTAACTGCTAACCCTTATGAATTTTAAACGACGTTCACATGACTCACAACCCACTGTGGTTCTGACGTTGTGAATTTCCCATGCAATTATCCTTGATCTCTGATGGTTTCTATGCAGTGTTCACATAGTGGTCATCCCCCAATATGGTCTGTAGTTGTGACCAACGACTTATGAAACCCATGCAGTTTGGCTACGGTTAGGGTTGTGTATTACATTTTACAATGTTTTACATAGTTAAAGAAGGTCGAGGGGTGTATAAAGGGTTTAGGACTTAGGGTTTAGAACTTTAGGCTTTGTTTAATGTATTTAATACATAGTTTTTTGTTAGGACTAGGGTTTTAACATAGGATGAATGTATGGTTTAGGGTTTGAAAAAATGCATGAGGATTTAGGCATTAGGTTTATGAACATAGGATTCTTAGGGTAAACAAATGATGAAAATATAGCTTAGGAGTTAGGCTTTAGGTCTAGGCTTAGGTAAAGAGTTTCTTTTAACATTTCAAGACCCATGTCGGCTCTACAAAGCGACATCGGTGAAACTGAAGCCTTTACCAAATGATCCACCCTTGTACATCCTTCTGGTTTCGTGCAACATTCATCAACATTACACAATCGACTATATCAATCATAAATCCTGTAAAGTCGTACGACAAAACACATGTCGTCGACCAAACCTTGGCAGAATTTTCGATGACATAAGTTGACAGCTAGATACAACATCACATCAATTGAACACCATGAAACCATAACTACAAACATTACCCAAACAGCCTAATCATAACCAACATTGTCGATTTGTCGAAGCTAAACTGAAGCAATGACGACACTAAACGACACCCATGAATATTGATGATGACACTTTGAATACTTGTGCAATTAGATCGATGGATCCTCCTCGATCAACCATCAAAATGTAATGACAAAATCCCTCTCTCTTAGTGAGGATATCAATGCCAAACCCTAATCAAATCTAGCAACATTGTAATGACAATACATCTCCACAAATGTAACAAAATTTTGACAATCAACGACATTTATTCATATATGACTCAGCTCATCTAGCCATCAAAGGTTGTTAACAATTGCATTACTTTGACTTGACCTTTTATCACTCTAGCCAACACTTTTAATTGACTCATAAATAAAACTTATAGGCAGAAAAATTCGCAATACAAACATAAATTAACCCTCAATCCAAAATTTGACTTTGATTGGTGTAAGCAAGTTACTAAATATGCAATTAGTAACAACAGTAGACCCTACAAATGCTAAGTTATAGCACCATTAATCATAGATAGCATCATCACTTCAACGAGGGAAAAACTATGAAACCCCCTCAATAAAGTAACAAAGACTCCATGTTGTCTTCATGAATTTCCACAACCTTATAGGCATCAATTAAGACAAAGGCTATACATGATAGTGGCCTTTACACTTTTCAAACCATAAACTATGACCCTGTTATCCTTGCAAAAATCATTGTGAGTCATTATTCCTTTGTCCATATACAAACCAACAAATGGAAACATCAGTGCATCATAAGGTCCTCTCACTGATGTTCAACCTCATGTAACCTTATCAACCAACTCATACTCATTGAAACAACTTAACAATATCATCATGAGCCTGTAAATCAAAACAATGGTAGCTACACCATGATATATATGTCCCTACCATATATACATTGTTAGTAGTACTATGTACATCCATGCTTTGCCTCATTTGCACAGTAGACCACAATCCCTTGCTACAGGTGGATATAAACAAGGATGCCACTTGACCTCTACTTCATGAAACCATACATATCCCTACAACAACTTGTTCATTAATCAAGACGACATTAATTTGCAAGGCGTGACAAGCTCAGAACAACATGATTACAAGCTCATTGAAGTCATAGGTGACCAACAAAAACTTTGTCATATAGCATCTCTACTTTTAATTTGATAAACAAGGCACACATAACAATCTTTGAACACAAATTTATGTCATAAAAAACTTATTCCCTTAGTGAGCAAGGCACTAATCTCTATTATGCTTATTGATATATTTCAACCCCTGTAACATATTTTTCCATACAATAAGATCTATTTCTGCAATAAACATAGGCTTCAAACCTCTTAAAAAGCGTGTCAATCTCATTAATTATGCATATAATTTAATATCTATGTGTACAACCAAATATATCATTACATAGTGTGAGTAAAGGTATCATCATTGGAATAGATTTGATGTTTCTACTCCTGCAATGATATTATCAAAAGATGCACGAGCATCCTCCATAATTGATCCCTTTCACACGGGTGCACTTAATTCTGCAATTATTAGAAATGTATTGGGCCATATCTAATTAAACTGAGCATTTTAGATCAAACCTTCAACTTGACTATGGACAATCACCAATTGCAGTTCCTCACACTTGTTGCATAATAATACGACCAAAATTAAAAAAATTGTGTAATATCAGTGCGAGAATCAATGGATCTTCATAAAATGCACATAAAGTTGATCGATCTCCTTGAACATTTAAATTTTCTTTTACTTGTGTTTACCATGGGAGAATACATGGATTTTGTTGATGGAAATGTTGACTAGATGAGGTAGATGTTAAAACTCCTTCAATTGCATTGTTATCTTAGGAAATTCAATGGTTTTTCCCTTGGTTTTTAATTTTCTTCACCCTCACGAATTGTAAGGGGATGAGCTTGGCTCCAAAAGAAGATTTTTGCAGAAAAAATATGGGAAACCCAGAGAAGATATAGTAATGTTGCACTATGCATAACTGTATCCCAACAAAGATAGTTAAACTTGAAGAAAATCTTAGATCATTTGCCCATAAATTTTCTAGACTACTACATCGCCTCACTAGGCATCTCTAGATCCTATCCAACCTCCTACAACTCCTTTGAAACAATCATCATAGTCTCCTACACAACGTCCTTTGCAACCATTTAATCATCATGCACGAGCATAGTGACTTGTTGACATCAATTCCGAGCTAACAACCATCATGTTGCCAACAAGAATATCCTGGTAGCAATATATTAGCTCTTGAGCTATATCTTAATGCGTGTAATTTACTCCATTCTTTTTAGGGAAGGAAATGTGATTATGATAGTGATGTTGTAGGATGGATTTTTGGAGAAATGTTGTGTTTCTGTCCCCCTCCCTAGGTCATCGTAACCTCAATTTGTTTTGCTAAATAAGTTCTTCCTAATTTTATCTCTCTTCAAGATCAGTAAGAGTGGATGATTTTTCTTTGATTAATGTCTTTGATTGGCCATGCAAAATGGCTTCCTATTGTGTTATTTCCATCTTTTCTAGTCTATGCTTTTCCTCCAAAATATTGCTAAATTTTGTTTCATTTTAGACTTTGAGCTATCATTTGATGTATTTGAGTTAATTTTGGAGCTTATATATAGATTTGCCTTCGAGTGCTACTTGCTCCTCCCAGCACTTCTTTATGTTAGCTTGAAAATATAGACACTAACCAAAACATTTCTAGTTGAAGGGGAATTTTATTGGGTTGAGTATGTTTATCAATATTAAGACATATAGGCCAATGATCAGAAACAAGACTTGGGAGAATGGATGTGTCTAAGAGTATTTCCTCAGTCATAATGGATTTCGTGACTAGGAAACGATCGAGTTTGGAAGCCACTTTTTGCGCTCATCCTCTTTGATTCTTCTAAGTGAAAATTCCATTTATATTTTTTATATCGACTGAGCAAGAAGATGCCATTGTTTCCTAAAACTGGATGGAATCAACATCGATTCTTCTTATAACTCCTTGTATTTCTTCTAGGGATTTTGTGAGGAAGGGTGGTGTCAACCGAGAAAGAGAATGAAAGAAGAGCATAATCATGATAGGGATGTGGAAATAGAAATTTATGAATAAAGGGGAGGAGGTTTTGGCTAGATAGGACATAATCAACAACACTTTTCACCTCTTCCATGAGGTTAGCGAATGAAAAATTAAGAATATGGAAACATATGAACACATTAAGAATTAACAACTCATGAGGTTCCCCAAAGTGAAAAATGTATCAATCATATGTTATGAGGGGCCCCAATGCATCATTATATATCTAGTGGAGCCCCACTAACTATAGATTATCTCTTAGATGCAAAATATCTTCTATGAGTAATGACAGAGAGGAGTTCAAAGGGATTTAGTGTAGAAATCAATGTCACCTAGAAGGATAAACTCCAAAGCTCTTGAGAACTACTTGATTTTGGCATACAAAATAATAAAGGGGTTCCTATCAAGCCCATTATGAGTGGCATATGTTGAACGCAAGGAAATGTAAATGGCCCTTAGGAGAGGAGAAGAACCTTGAATCCATACCCACATAAACATGCTAAACTCATTTGTGACCACCAATGAAATCCTTCTTTGAATGGAGCCTTTGTTAAAATAATCAACTCCACCTAAACCCATGATACCCTCAAGCTCCTTGTATTTTTCCCACTTGCTACAAATTGATGGTATCCTATAATGTTTGAGACATACCAAACAAGGCTCTCATGTGCCTTTGTGATGAATAAGATGTCCCACTATCCATGAGAATCATACAGTATACCTGAAAATGACCAAAAATATCCATTTCCATTCCAGCAATTAATGAAAAAGGATGTACTCTATTGCCCCTCCTAATTGGTACATCATTTTGGATCCCTTGAATAAGGTTTCCACCTTGGTGGAAAAGAGTCTCGGATGAGTACTTTTAGGTTCCTAATGGTTGTCCAATTACTTTCCTATTGTGTTGTTGTGACTGAATCTATGAAGCATTTAAGCTTTAGAACCTATGTTCTAATGAGATCTTAATCAGGGAAGATCCTACAAGTAAAAGTAAACACTTTAAACTCGGCTCTAAGTGCCTCAAATTGGAACTTCACCCAAGTCAAGCCATATCAAGGATCACATAGGAAGATTTAGATTATACTTAGGTAATAAGGTCTCAACGACCAAGGGAACTAAGGTTGGAAGAGGTAAAGGAATCCCTATCGCTTTAAGGTTTAATTCACCTACCCACCAAGTACATTCCTTGATGAGCGTATCCTATGCCGCCTCCTTAACTGGTGCTAGAGGTGGGTTGGGGGTTTTATCCCTTTTTCTAACTACATATTCCCATGAATAGATATGCATTTTTGTTTCCCACTTAAAGAAAGTGTTGAGGTCTAGTCTCCTCTTTTTTGTTTTTTTTCAGAATAGAGAAGTTTTTTTCCTATATAGTGTCATTAGGGGTTTGGACCATTTTCTCTTTGTTTTCATTTAGTTTCTTCACATATATTCTAATATTATTAATATTAATATTTGAGCACCAAGAGGTGCTCTAAAGCCTATTATGAGAGAGATCATGTAGTATTCATAAATGAGTGTAAACATTCAAATGTTGGTTCAATATTGGAGAGATGTTTTAGGGTCTATAAATTAATTTCATTTATAAATAAAATACTTCAATGCCCACTTTAATTTTATCTCAACTTGAGAAATAAAGTAATTGAAAGAAAAAAATATAATTTAGTTTTTAGTATGAGGGAGATATGTAATTTTTTCACTATTTAATATAGAGTTCCCATAAGACATGTAAGCATAATATTATTGAAATTGCATGATGTGTAACTAATTCTCTATTTATGTAAACATAATATATTGATATTGCATGATGTGTAACTAATCCTATGTTTAGTTGACATGTAATATTTAAAATAAAAATATATTAATGACAACAAATATTTTAGTGTCAACCATAAATAAATTATTCCAATGTCCATATTGAATAACCACAAAGTTTGACTAATATAAGAAATGGCATTTTTCAACACACAATTTTGGTTAATTTTAACCAAAATTCAGCAGATATTTTTAAAACTTGAGTTTAAGTTCTTTAATCCATAGAATTTGTGAGTTCCATGGATTTTTGTGTTGAATCTATTTATGCATTCAAAAATGTATTATAAACAACAAAAAACCATAATTTTGCTTGAAGATGTGTAATTTATTTCTATCTTAATACAACTTAATATGTAACATTTTAAAAGATATTAACAATAAAAATCATTTAATATATAGATCAATTTTAACTCTTGCACTCAGTAAGAGGTTTGCATCTTAATAGATTTGATTGCTCAATATTCAGAATTAAGATAGATCTATACTTGTAATTTGAAAATATATTCATCCTACTCAAACATATTGTTTCTCAAAAAACATAAATATATTTTTAAAATTGACACAAGTAGATCAACATCATTAATTCAAAAAAGTGTGAAAAAAGATATGGACAACCACCTTTAATGTAATTATATTAATTAATATCATATTTAAAAACAAATTATCATATATATAAATATATATATATAAGATTATAGTAGAATCTTGTTAATATATTTATATTAAAAGTTATATTAACTATTATTGTTTTTCAAAGTTATATTTGAATATTAGATAAATAAAAATAATTTAAATAGTTAAAAAAAATTGATTATTAATTCATCAATTAATAAATTGCTTATTTTAATTATTTACTCGAATCTTGTAACTTTGCATTTTATTTTATCATTTTTATCTTTATAACTGTTTAAAAATAGCATTGTATTAATAAATATTTGATCGGATAAACCAAAGGTTTGAAACACTTTGACATTAAAATATAAATGCGATTTTTAGGGAAGATTTTTGCTTAAAACAAATTATCAAAATTAGATAACTAAAATACCTAATACATATACAGGTTTAAAATTTTAAAAAAGCCGTTATTTTTGAATGAAGTAAAAAACTGTCATTTTCGCTAAACACTTATCAAAACGCCAAACTAGGGTAGGGACGCACAGGTAAACACAATGGTAACGTTGGATGGAGGTTCAAAGAGGTGGTTGGTGCCAAGTAGTTCACCGACTATGACCGACTAGCCGGTTATATATAAGTTAACGATCGTATTCCGTTCGATCAAGAAACAAACTCTGCTACCTCTCTTTCATTTCAAAATTCCATTCGTTAATCCTTCATTACTCTCTCACATTCCCTTCGTTTGGTTCAAAAATAATAATATGCTAGGAGATCCAAGGCTTTGCACAGAGAACGGGAGGAGTAATTATCTGTATCATCCGCCTGCTCTCCGCAATACCACTTCGTTACTCGTGCGGGCAAGCAATAATGGCGGTATTGCATTCGACACTCCACGCGATTACGCTGCCATCGCTACGCCGGTTAATCCTAACCCTAACCCTAACTTGCATTTCGCTCCGGACCAGACTACCCAGGCGATTACATTCCCACTTTTCCAACCATTTACCCTAACCCTAGCTCGCATTTCGCTCCCGGACCAGACTACCCAGGCGATTACATTCCCACTAGTCGAACGATTTACCCTAACCCTAGCTCGGATTTCCCTCCCGGACCAGACTACCCAGGCGATTACATTCCCACTTATCGAACCATTAACCCTAACCCTAGCGCACATCACAGGCCCGAACTGCATCCCACTGCCACATCTCCTGTTATTAATGGTAAGCCTACTACCAGCCCACGGCTTTGTGATAACAATAATCGTGAGGAGGGCAGTGAAAATTTGAGCCCAGGCAGCCGTCTAAGACGTCTGCAAGAAGAGAATGTCAGTTTGATTACTAGGCTAAAGGCAATGGAGATGACACTTGACAATATTTATCGCCGTTTGGCTGACTGGCTAGCTGAAGAGTTGGAGTTATTGGGTTTGGCTTCTCGGTTGAATTTGACCAATTGCACATTAAATTATTGTGGGCGGCCTTCCCTTGTAAAGGTTGATTTCACTGTTATGAATCTTTCGTTGGCTATTGTTTAAACACCAGGTTTCCATATTTATCTTCATCAGAATTTTCAGATCCAACTGAAATCTGCTGCCAGCAGTCATTGGACTACGAATGGCTTGAATTTAACTGAACTTGTGAATAGAATTTTGGACGGAAATTTTTCCTTGCATTGAGAAAACACTGTAAACTTGTATAATTAAGCGAATCCCGCGAACTTTTAAGTGTATTTCTCTTCTGTTTCAGGCAGTCGTCATTATAATTTTCTAGATATTTGATCTTTATGATATAAACGTTGTGGTATAAGTAATGATACATGGCATTTGACTTTGACACATCTTAACTACAAAATCACACTTACAATATATCACACTTTACAATATATCATTTTTTTACTTCATAATATATCATTTTTTGAATTAAAATGATTAGTTATTAGAATTATTTATCGCCGTTTGGGGACGCTTGATCATGCACATCCCTCGTTCTCAGAAAACAGTATCGGATATTAACAGTCAGTGGCTAGCTGAAGACCTGGTGTTATTGGGTTTGGCTTCTAGGTTGGTTTCACTGTTATTGGGTTTGGCTTCCGGATTGATTTCATATCTGGGTTGGCTTATACCTGCACATTAAATTATTGTGGGTGGCCTTCTCTACTAAATGCTGATTTCACTGTTATGAATATTTAGTTGGCTATTGTTTAAAGACCAGGTTTCCATATTTATCTTCATCAGGATTTTCAGATCCAGCTGATATCCGTACCCGCACAGTCATTAGGCTATGCGGAATGGCTTGACTCTAAGTAAACTTGTCAATAGAATTTTGGATGGAAATTTCGCCTTGCATTGACAAAACAAGAAAACAATGTAAACTTGTATAATTAACCGAATGCTGCGCACTTCTTAATTAGGGTATTTTTCTTCTGTTTCCGGCAGTCGTGATTATCATTTTCTACATATTTGATCAAAATGATATAAACGTTGTCGTATGACTAATGATACAGGACATTAACGTCATGATTAACAAAAATAAATAAATACATTTAGTTTTGAGTTTTTGACACAATTTAAGTACAAAATGTTTAAAATAACTAAAAACCAAAATCACAATTTAACAATATATCATTTTTTAAATAATACAATCACATGAGAATTAAAGTGGTTAGCTATTAATAATATTATTTTTTTTTGGATATAAATTTGTTATTTTTTTAGTATGGTTATTTTTTATTTTAATATTTTAATATTTTGTGATCCATAATGACAATGAGATTGTCTTTTATTTATATAATTCTTCTCTATATATAAGTCTTGACACATTTTATTTTCAAAACTTAGGTAAAATAATATCATTAAAACTTGTAATAAAAAATGATCAAAATCATACTATAGAAAATATTTTTTTATGCACTTAAATATTGTTGCTTTTTAAACAAAAGATTATAAGAAAATACTGAGAGTTTTCAAATGGTTGGCCACTAGGAAAACTCAACTCTAAAAATTCACTCCCCTTAGAGAGATACAAGACATCAAGGTCCCTAGAACTTCAAAATTTACCATATGAAAACTAAAATGTGGGCCTTTGTGACCATGAAAGCAAATTGAGGAAACACTAAATTTAAAAGCTAGAGACATCACAAAATACTAAATAGAAGGGTCTAAATCAATGATTGCAACTTGGATAGGGTACTTGTTGTTGCCTCTAACTCTCGAAGGATGCAAAGGGGTTGCTCAATGCACCCTAGGTGTTGATCCAAGTCCTTCTTCATGTGTTGTTGCAAATGCTCCATGGAGTGGAGGAGGTCCACTCTATGTTCATGCTAATCTAAGAGAACCCTACCTAAGAGGAATTTTATATGTCATTACAATTCCATTGTGTACATGTACTATTTAGAGCACCCACTTGTATGCCAAGATGTCTCGCACCCAATCAACCATTTTAGCTAGAACCTTATTATGTGGAGTCTATGCATTTAGGGGGTCTCCTCTCTCTTTGCATAAGTGACCTTGTCCTGAATGGGACAACCTGAAATTTTGCTAAACTGAGCAGTTGTTTCCTCCAATTCAGTGATGACTATATGTACTACCTTGACTCGATCATTCTTGGTAATAAGTATCTCCCTTGCAAACCCGAGCATGTTGACAAGTGATGATGGATGCACTAGAAGGGCGAAAAGGAAAAAGAACAGAATGATGAGTTCCACGAAGCAAATAGAGGCATATGAATAGGAAGGCCAAGCTAGCAAGTTAAAGCCATGAATGTGGTGTAGAAAAATGAGTGATATTAGTGGCAAGCTGGAGAGATGAAAGGAGGGCCAGTAAAGGAAGATGTTTACTAAGGGATAGGAGAGGGATGATGATGCTAGAGAGAAAATTTTGTTAGTGTTTTATTGATTTGGTAGCATATGACATGAGATTGTTAGGCCCCTATACTACTAGTGTAACCCCTTATTGTTATTAGTACAAACCACTTATTATATTGATGTACCTACATAGTGCCCATATTGTTACTATTGTGCCCCATAGAAGCCCACTATTGTTATTATTGTGCCCTTACATTATTATTGTTATGAGGCTCTAATTATGTTATGACCCCTTAGACTCCTATATATAGAAAGGAGGTCTTTTCATTTGTATCATCCAAGAATTGTTCATTTATGTAATGTAAAGGAGGTTGCCCCCTAGAAGAAGCTGAATTCTAAGGTGTTGATCTATATTTTCTTGAGTTGGTTTCATAACATTTGGTATTAGAGCTTTGGATTCCAGGGTTTCACTGCTCCAACGAGGTCATCGTGGCATTTTCACAATACGTTTTTTTCTACGACGTTTCAAAAGTTGAAAAACGAACACATTTAAGAAGACATCGCGCTAAATCTTGGGTCCGAATTTTAGAGCTTTTTGCATATATTTTCGGAGATATGATCTGAGGAAGTTGGTCCTTTTGCAAAATACTGAATTACATTCACAACAGGTGACCTGCAGAAACTCTTCATAACTTTCTCTTTGAGCATCAGATTGAAATTTAGTAAGAAGGTACAGAAAGAGAACGGACTGTAGTTTCTTGTATATATTTTTCAGAGACAGGTCAAAACAGGGACACTTGGCACTTCGTACAAGTTCGCTCTACTCAATTAGTCTATAATCACGTCACTCTAGGAGATTTGGCATAACTCTTCATTGGAGAATCCAATTGGGGTCAGACTAGTGGCATTGGAAAGAGGACACAGAGGACTACTACAGATCGTAGTTTCAGAACTTAAAGATCTGAAGGTACAGAGTTACAAGCATTTTGAAGATCGAGCTCCTAAAATCAAGAAAAAGCAAGATGAGGAACTTTGATGGCAAGGATCCGGTAAATTGGATACCTCAGATGGAGCAATATTTTGATCTACATGGTGTACCACTATTACAAAAGGTATGTATTGCATCTTCATATTTAGAATGGTATAAAGGGATTTGTTCTTGTAAAAAACTTGTTACGTGGTCAATTTTCACGGAGGAAATGATAGCACATTATGAGGATACAAAGAGAAACACCTTCTTTAGAGTAACACCACAACAATTGGAAATAGTAAAAGGGCTTTGTTACATTTTGGAAAGTAAAATTATGGCAACAAGAAAGTATACCCCTCGCAACTATAAATATGGAAGTGTTGTTTCTCCTAGCCTTCCACAACCTACAAGGGTTACACCACAACAATTGGAAGAAACAAGAGAAAAAGGGCTTTGTTACAATTGTGATAGCAAATGCACTAAAGGTCATAAGTGTGCTAAGAAGAAATTATTTTACATAGATTATGAAGACGAGGAAGAAAAGGATAAAGAAACATCAAAAGAAGAGGATATACGCCACGACCCTACCCCAAAGAAAGAAGAAATGAATTAGACCATATCTGGTAAAGCATTGGCAAGAATTACCACTCCTAAAACTCTCAAGATAGAAGGACATATCAAGAAGAAAAAGGTGCAAGAAGTGAAAGATCACATCAAGAAAGAAGAAATGAATCCAACCATATCTTTTAATTCATTGGTCGAATTTACTACTCCTCAAACTATAAAGGTAGAAGGACATATCAAGAAGAAAAATGTTCAACAAGTGAAAGATCACATCGAGCATCAAGAAATGAATCCGACCATATCTTGTAAAGGATTGGAAGAAATTACCACTTCCCAAACTCTAGAGATAGAAGGACATATTAAGGAGAGGGTTTAAGCAGTGAAAGATCACATCAAGCATCAACAACAAGTTCTCCAACTTTTAAACGATAACGCCACTTCGGTGCAAAATCAAATGAAACAACAAGTAGATCAACATCATAGTGAAAAATATTTTGATGTAGGTGATTGGGTATTTTTACTGCTACATCTCAAGCAAGCTATTTATGAAAAGGGAATGTTGGCAATACTACATGCACTTAAAAAATGGTGACCTTACTGAATGGGAAGACTCTTCAAGGATGAGGATGTGGAAGCATTGTTTTGTGCTATTTCTATTATCCAACCAGATTGGACAAATGAAGTAAGGGATGAATGAAAGAAGGACGAAGAAGTATGGACACTTATTCAAAAGTTGCAAAAGATCCAATTCAAACAATATTGCCAGAAATTGAAGAGGAAGGAAAAATCGTATTGGAACCTAGAGCAGTCATAGAAACAAGAACCCGACAGTTACGAAATCGATCAATTTCAGAGTATCTCATCAAGTGGAAGAACTTACCGATTGAAGATTCCACATGGGAGGACAAGAATTTTATACAGAAGCATCAAGAACTACTCAAGCGTTGAGGACAACGCTTTTTGAAGGAGAGGGGCATGTTAGGCCTCTATATTACTAGTGTAATCCCTTATTGGTTTTAGTACAACCCACTTATTATATTGATGTACCCATGTAGTGCCCATATTGTTACTATTGTGCCCCATAGAAGCCCACTATTGTTATTATTGTGCCCTTACATTATTATTGTTATGTCGGCTATGATTATGTTATGACCCCTTAGACTCCTATATATAGAAAGGAGGTATTTTCATTTGTATCATCCAAGAATTGTTCATTTATGTAATGTAAAGGAGGTTTCCCCCTCGAAGAGGCTAAATTCTAAGGCGTTGATCTATCTTTTCTATCTTTTTTGAGCTGGTTTCATAACATAGTATGATTTTGGGTATGGATTGATTATACCTTCACATAACCAAAGTGGATTTCTTCGACAAGTTCATTGAGTGTGTGGATGATAGTGGGGAAAAGAGGACATTGCAGGGAAAGAATAATCCTACATCAGTGAGGATGGTTACCGCTATGCAGGCTAATAGTAGTTGAAAAAAAGGTTGTGTGATGTTTGCAGTACACATTTCTAGTGACAAGGGTAAGGAGGTTGAGGATGCACATGCATTAAGCAAGTACCCGGTTTTGTAGCTATTTCAGGATGTATTACCTGAGGACATTACAGAGTTTCCACCTCACAGGGAGGTAGACTTTTCCATTGATTTAGTATCAGGGGTAGCTCTAGCATCGAAAGAACCTTACAGGATGAGCACACTTGAGTTAGTTGAGTTGAAGTTGCAACTAAAGGAAATTTTGGACAAAGGATACACCAGACCCATTGTGTCACCATGGGGCGCACCAATGTTGTTTGTAAAGAAGAAAGATGGTACTCTCAAATTGTGCATTGATTAGAGGTAGTTGAATAAGGTAATGATCAAGAACGTGTACCCTTTGCTGAGGATTGATGATTTGTTTGATTAACTAAAGGAAGAAATATTCTTCTTTAAGATCGACTTGAGATCGAGATACCATCAACTACGCATCAAGGAAGAGGATATCTTCAAGATTGCGTTTAGGACCAAGTATGGGCATTATGAGTTTGCTGTTGTTCCATTCGATTTGACTAATGCTCCAACTACATTCATGTGTTTGATGAATAGTGTGTTGCATCCTTATTTGGAAAAGTTTTTTATTGCAGTCTTGATGACATACTAGTATATTCTAAGAATTAGGAAGAACATGGTGAACATTTAGTAGCAATGTTGAGATTGTGAAGAGAGAATCAATTGTATGCTAAGCTTAGGAAGTGAAACTTCTTTGAGACTGAGGTACACTACTTAGGACATGTTGTCTCAAAGGAAGGCATAGCTGTAGATCTAGATAAGATAAGGGCCACCATGGAACGGGCAGCTCCTAAGAATGTAGATGAGGTGAGATCATTCATGGGATTGGAAAATTACTATAAGGGGTTCATTAGGAAATTCTCACGCATTTCATATGCTATCACATCATGCAGTGGAAAGGTAAGAAGTTTGAATGGATGATGGAATGTTAAGATAGTTTTGAGCAGCTTAAGCATATGCTGACACATGCACCAATGCTAAAGATTGTGGATCCAAACAAAGAATTTGTAGTGTGTAGAAATTCTTGCAAGAGGGGACTTGGTGAAGTTTTCATGCAAGAAGGACAGGTAGTGCGCTATGAGTCACAAAAAATAAATGAGCATGAGGAGAACTATGCGATGCATGATCTTGAGCCAACAATGATTATACATGCATTGAAGATGTGGAGACATTATCTTCTGGGCAAGAGGTTTACATTAATGAGCGATCACAATGGGTTTAGGTATTTGTTTGACGAACCGAATCTAAATGCTAGGAAAGCTAGATGGTTGGCTACCCTTAGTGATTTTGACTTCGACATCATATACATCAAAGGGAAGGAGAACTAGGTTGCAAATGATCTTAGCAGGAAGGTATAGGTAAATCACATAACAGTTATAAGTTCCTATGGGACAGAGTTACAAGATAGGATTTTGCAGGCATGACAACTGATAACAAATACATGGAGATCATGCACAGGTTACAAAAGAGTACAGGTACAGGTACAAGTTTAGGTGTAAGTACATGTACAGGGGATCAAGATGAAGACTATCATCTCGACAACAGATGGCTTGGTGAGATTTTGAGACAAGATCTATGTGTCAAATTGTAGTGAGCTCAAGAAGATTACCTTGAGGGAGTTTCATGTGAAACAATATTCGGGTCATCCAGGATATCAGAAGACATTGACGACAGTGAAGACATTTTACTATTAGCCGAATTTGAAGAAGGAAGTGGTAGAGTTTGTTGCTAGATGTTTATACTGTCAGCAGGTAAAGGTGGAATGTAAGCATCTAAGTGGTATACTACATCCTATTACGATTCTAGAATGGAAATGTGAGGTCATTTCCATGGATTTCACTACAGGTCTTCCAAGGACAATGAGGGAGCATGATTATATTATGGTCATGGTCGACAGGTTGAGCAAGGTAGCTCACTTCATTCTAGTGAAGACTACATATTCAATCAGTAAGGTATAACAAGTGTTCATCAGAGAGATAGTAAGATTGCATGGTGTTCCAAGAAGATTGCATCAGAGAGGGATGAAAATCTCACTTCCAAGTTTTGGAAGGAGCTATTTGCAGGCTTGGGTACATAATTGGCCTTCATTACATCTTATCATATGTAGACATATGGTCAGACAAAGAGGGTTGACATGATCTTGGAAGATATGTTGAGGATGTAAGTGATGCACCAACAGAGGAAATGGGAGGAGTATCTTCCATTGGTTGAGTTCACATACAATAATGGTTATCGAGAGTCCTTGATGATGAGTACTTTCGAGGCATTGTATGGATAGATGTGTAACACTCCCATCAGATGGAGTGATCTAGTGAACATGGTACTTTAGATCCAGGAGGATCCTTGAAATGCTCAAAATTTAATAGTCTCAAATGCTTATGAAACCAACGCCAAGTTGAAGAGCTTGTCGTGCTAATTCCAGTGGTATATATGGTTTGCAAAATTGCCTTTGTATGAGGGAGAAAACACACTCTAAAGTTTTTCCCAAATAAGCAAAAAATGAGATTGAGCAAGCCAAGCGATAGTCTTAGAACATGGCAAGTGGAAGTCTCACAATAGGGAAATTGGAAGTCTCATAGCGGAGGAGGAGGTGTGGGTCAAACTCGCGACCACCAAACCAACACCAAAAAATATTACCAACAAGCTACACCATTGTTTTATTAAACGTTGGTGCATGTTTTTATTTAAAATATGGTGTATTTGGTATGTGGGGGAAGGGTTAGTGGAGCCTGCCATATACAGTGGCCCTACCAAACCCAAAGGTTGTTTTGATACCACTCCAAAGTTAGCACGAGAGTTTCCAAAGTTGGTGCGCAACAACCATAATACAACAAGCAAATGAGATTAACATATCAAGTCTGGATGGAGGGTAATACAACCTATGTTAATACTTTGGTTAAAACTATATGTAACTATATGTCACAGGGAGTCAATTAATATATCCTTTGGTCTATTATAATACTATGGTTATCAACCATATGTATATATGGCATGCCATGGGTCGAGTATGGATATCACTGTTGAGTCTTGTTAAAAATTTGGGTTATATGGTATACATATTCATCAGATTATAACCAAACTTTATTGTTATACTATGGCTAACACTTTGTTATAACCATATTCCCAATGCTTGATACATGTGGCGTAGAGTATATCGATTCAAACAACCAGATACTATGTTTAATACATATGGTTATGATCGCTCCAACATTAAAACGTTTGATATGATCCTCATACCATTATTACAACAATATGCTATGTATTGTCAAGACAATCTTGGGAGGCCCATAGGTTTGAACTTGATACCTATCCGTGGATCTATAAAAGGTTTTTCCATTGCGCCAAGGCGGAGGAGTTGTAAAGTGAAGCTTTGGATATTGTTTTATCAGTGCATGTAATATGCCTTTGGAGGCATAACTTGGGCAATATTGGGCCTTTTTGTAATCTGAAAGCTGCGTTGGAGAGTTGAGATTGAGGCCTATCAGTTGACAGTAACCATTGATGCATGTGTGCACATTCCAAAATGGTGAAAATTGATGTAAAGAGACTTTATGAGCATTTTAAATACAACGGATTCCCATTGGAAGTGGACCTATAGATGTAGTCTAGGAGGGATGAATTCTGTCATCAATTTTTCTGTGTTTGCTTCTTATTCTTCAAGTTTTATGTTTAAGGAACATAAAAATCAATTTCCCTCATTAATTCATTTAAAATGAAACCTTATTTAATATTTGGTGAAATTACGCAAATAGTCAATTATGTTGTTTTTGGATCATATTTTGGTATCAGAGAAAGGTTGATCATGTATAAGTAGGATATTTGCAAATGTGAATGTTGACTAGATCTAGGTTGTGAGGTGGAGAAGGGAAACTTGAGAAGATAAATACAAAGATTGGAAAGAGGAAAGTCTCTCAAAATTTGAAGATGGGAGAGTCAAATGAAGGAGAAGCTCCTAAAACAAAGGTCATTGGAAAAAAGAAATATCAACAAATGTTCCTTAATGTACAAAGGATGATTGCAGAACTTTATGAAGACAAGAAGACTAGAGATGAAACTTCATTTTCTAAAGGCAGGAAAGAGAAAAAGGGCAAGGAAAAAGCTAATGGTAATGAGCCTCCTTCTCCTCCATCTTCGTCTTCTTCTTCTTCATTCTCTTATCATTCAATTTCAGATTCAGACTCACAAAAGAATCAAAAGAAATATCCTTTATTGAAGCTTGATGTTAAGTTTGAATTGCCAATATACGATGGTGAAATGAATCCTGAAAAGTTAGATAACTTGATAAAGAAACTTCAAGTGTATTGTACAATTCAATTTTTTTTTGATGAATGTGCAAAAATTCAGTTAGCTACACTTAGAATGGGGGGAAAAACTTTGATTTGGTGGGAAAGTAAAACTCAATCAGATTTGAAGCAAAAAGGTAAAATTATCTGTTTATGGTCTAAGTTTGTGAAATCTCTTAGAAAGAAATTCTATCCTTTAGGATATATGCAATAGGTTGTAATGGATTGGAAACATTTAAGGGAAGGTAAAGGACAGAGTGTGCAAGAGTTTACACATGAATTTAGGAAAAAGGCATTAGCACTTAATTTTCCATTAGACACAAGAGAAACTTTGTTAAATTATATTGGAAGTTTGCATTCTTATTTGAGACATACATTTATGTTTAATCCAACTGACTTTAATGAAGTGTGTGTATAATCCATTCATATTGAATCATGTGGTAGACCTTTTTCAGTCAAAATTTTCAAAGAAACGATTCAAGCATTCAAAGAACAAAGATTCCAAAGAAGGCAAGGGAAAGAATAAGTTGGAAGGGAAGAAATCAACAACATCTAAGAAGGAAGGAGAAAGGCCTACTTGTACTCATTTTTGAAGGGTTGGACATGATGAATCCAAATGTTGGAAGCTTCATCTTGAACTTAAACCAAAATGGTTCATTAAGAAGAAGGGTAAAATGAAATCTAATGCTGTAGTCCAACAAGATTTGGGATCCAACTACGGTGATGAAAATAAGATTACCACTGTGGGTCTGACAGGTAATCCTTCTGAAACTAGCTCTAGCTCTACTTTTTCTGCATCTTCTTCAAACTCTAAGAGTGTGATTGAAGAAAATAAGAGTTTTGAATTGTTTCACATAAAGATCATATCCAAGCACACTAAGATAGACACATTATTCTATAGTGGATCACAAGCAAATCTAATTTCTAAGGAACTAGTAAGGAAGTTGGGATTGGAAACTAAGAATCATCCAAAACCATACCCTTTAGGATTGTTGAAAGAAAATACTCAGATGCAAGTCACAAAATAGTGTTACAACTAATTTTGTTGATGAAGTTAAGCTAGATGTGATTCCTTTGGATATATATGGAGTTGTGTCAGGCAGTTTGTATCTTTATGATTGAGATGCCATATTTCATAGAAAGGAGAATAAGTAACATCTCATTAAAGATGGAATTGAATACATTGTCAGGGCACATAAAATTAAGACAAATTTGGATTTAATCAATGTTAGTCAAATGAAAAGGCTAATAAATTCAAGTAAAAAGTTTATTCTCATGATTGTGAAAGAACAACCTAAAGATAAGTATGATTCTTTTCAAGGGTGTGATTCTCAGTTTAAGGACAAGTTGGTTGAAATACTAGATTCTTATAAAGAATTGTTTAAAGAACCAAAATTTTTATGTCCAAAATGAGAAATACACCATGAGATTCAATTATAATATGATGCCCCTATCTTGAACATTGGCATGTATCATATGTCAGTCATAGAGAATGAAGAGATTAATAAACAAATTTAGGAATTGTTTGATAAAGGCTTTATTCAACCTAGTTCTTCTCCATGTGGATCGCCGATCATATTAGTCCTAAATAAAGACAAAACTTGGAGAATATGTGTTGATTTTAGAGCCTTAAATAAAATCACCATTAAGAACATGTATCCTATTCCTAGAATCGATGATTTACTTGATCAGTTAAAAAATGTTGTTTATTTTACAAAACTAGATTTAAGAGGTGGTTATCATCAGATTCGTATTACGGAGAATGATATATGGAAAACTGCATTTAAGACTAGACATGGGATTTTTGAATGGTTGGTTATGTCGTTTGGGTTACGAAATGCTCCAATAAATTTTATGAGAGTGATGAATATTGATACGATTATCATAGTCTATCTGGATGATATTCTTATTTTCAGTTCAAGTTGGGAAGAACATGTAAAGCATGTTAAACAGGTTTTTGATGTGTTTCATAGAGAGAAACTATATCTCAAACTTTATAAATGTGATATTGGAAAAACGTCTTTAGTATATATAGGTTACATAGTTGGAGGAGGTCAACTAAAAATAGATCCAGCTAAAATTGATGTAATTGTTAAGTGGCCAAGACCTCAAAATGTGACGGAAGTTAGAAGTTTCTTGGGTACAGTTCAGTATTGGAGGAAGTTTATTTCTCATTTCTATTTTATTGCATCACCACTTCATGCTTTAAGTTCTAAAGTCTCCTTTCAGTGGGGAGGAAAACAACAAAAAGCATTTGATACTTTAAAGTAGAAATTTGTTACAACTCCAATCTTGGCTTTACAAGACCTTCAACGACCATTTACAAGGCTCTAGAAACTGATGCTAGTGGGTATGCAATGGGTGTAGTGTTATTGCAAAAAGGAAAGCCTATTTGTTTTCATTCATAAACTTTTTCTAGAGTAGTTACTAACTACCCAACTTATGATAGATAATTGTATGCATTAGTGGAAAGTGTTAAAAAAGGGAAACATTATTTAATGGGAAAAGAAACAACGATTCATACAGATCATTAGCCACTTTAGTACCTTCAATCTCAAACTAAGTTGCAAACATCTCGACATTATAGATGAATGGGTTTTTGCAACAATTTCATTTAGTAATCAAATATAAGAAAGGTAACACCAATAAAGTAACTGATATGTTATCAAGACCTTCTTTGAATGCTTCTGTTATTCTACAAAATAGTTCTTTAGCACATGAGAGTTATATAGAACAATACATTGAAGATACTGATTTCAAAGATGTTTATGAATCAATAACTCATGGTGCTCAGGTGGAAGAAGTGAATTATCATGTTCATGACAGGTTATTGTACCATCTTAACAAGTTGTGCATACCCTAGGGAGAAAGAGTGCATGTTATTAGGGAAGCACACTCTTCTAGTGTTTCAAGGAATTTTGGTGTAGGCTCTTCTGTTGGTAGATCTCCTTTTGGAACATGTTTTAGGTACCTGCCAAAATCACCAATGGAATTTATGTTTTGTGAAGAAGCTAAGGAGGATGGACATGGAGATGCCAACAACGAAATCAAGTTCATCCAAAGAATCCAAAGATTCATGAAGCAGTGTAGGATCAATTGGAGAAAAGTAAGGCCAAATAGAAAATGTGTCATGACAAGCATCGAGTGGATCATCACTTCTAGGTTGGTGATCAAGTATGGCTATAAATAAACAAAGAAAGGATGAAAGGTGAAGGTAAAAAGTTGAAACCTATAAGGTATGGTCCTTTTAAAATGGTTGAAAATATTGGGCACAATGCATTCAGATTAAATTTGCCTCCATACATGCATATATATATTCAATTGTAAATGTTGAAAATTTGAAGTTGTATGAACCTCCTATGATCATGGATCCAGAGGAAAATGCTCAAATTCCAACTGTAGATGATTTTTCACTTGAATGTATGACTGAGGTACATGAAGATACCATCTTGGATAGGAAGGTCTACACTTCTAGGCATGGATATGTCTAGTATATTCAAGTGGAACTCAAAGGCATGAATCCAAGTAAAGCAAGGTGGATGGAGATTAGAAGGGTGAGGGAGTTGTACCCTCACCTCATATCTTCTTAAAACAAAAATTTTGGTGGTCCAAAAGATTCCAGTGGAGAGGAATGATCAAGGAGGATCCTTGAAATGCTCAAAATTCAATAGCCTCAGATGCTCATGAAACCAACACCAAGTCGAAGAACTTGTCATGCTGAATCTGGTGGTATATTCAATTTGCAAAATGGCCTCTGTATGATGGAGAAAACAAACTATGAAGTTTTTACCAAACATGCAGAAAATGGGCTAGAGTAGGCCAAGTGGCAGCCTCAGAACATGGCATGTGGCTATCTCACAACAGGGTATGTGACAGTCTCATAGCGGAGGAGGCATGGGTCAAACCGATGACCACCAAACCAACACAACAAAATATTACCAAGAAGCCACAACATTGTTTTATTAAACATGGACGACAATTTTTATTTAAACTATGGTGTATTTGGTATGTGGGGGAAGGGTTGGTCGAGCCCACCATATCTAGTGGCACCACCAAACCCAAAGGTTGTTTTGATACTGCTCCAAAGTTAGCATAGGATTTTCCAAAGCTGGCGTGCACTAACCATAATACAATAAACAAATGTTACTAACATATCAAAGACGGATGACGAGTAATATAGCCTATGTTGAGACTTTGGTTAAAACTATATGTAACTATATGCCACGAAGAGTCAATTAATATATCCACCGATCTATTATAATACTTTGGTTATTAACCATATGTATATGTGGAATGCCAGAAGTCGAGTATGGATATCACGCTGAGTCTTGTTAAAACTTTGGGTTATATGGCATACATATCCACCACATTATAACCAAACTCTATTGTTATGTTGTGGTTAACACTTTGTTATAATCATACACCCAACATTTGATACATGCGGCACAGAGCATATCGATTTAAACAAACCATATACTATGTTAAATACATATGGTTATGACTATTCCAATGTTAAAACCTTTGTTATGATCCTCATGCCATTATGTTACAACAATATGCTATGTATTGTCAAGCCAATCTTGGGAGGCCCATGGGTTTGACCCCAGGACTTGGCCAATATTGGGCCTTTTTATAATCTGAAAGTTGTGTTGGAGAGTTGAGGCTGAGGCCTATCAGTTGACATCAGACATTGATGCATATGTGCACATTCTATAATGGTGAAAATTGATGTAAAGAGACTTGATGAGAATTTTCAATACAATAGACGCCCATTGGAAGCAGACACGAAGATGTAGTCTAGGAGGGACAAACTCTGTCATCAAGTTTTCTATGTTTGCTTCTTATTCTATGTCATTCATGCTTAATTTAAGATTTCAAGTTTTATGTTTAAGGCACATAAAAATCAATTTTCCTCATTAATTAATTTAAAATAAAACCTTAGTTAATATTTGGTGAAATTGAGAAAATAGTGAATTATGTTGTTTTTAGATCAGTACTTATTGGATCGGGCATGTTGACGGACTTGGAGCAGGGAATGCAGGTTATAAAGAATAATCTAAAGGCAACATAGGATAAACATAAGATTTATGCAGATCAGCACAGGGTGTTCGAAGAGTTTAACATTAGGGAGCATATGTATTTGCACATCAAGCCCAAGAAGAGCTCTTTGAGGATTAGTTCGTGTGCCAAGTTGGCACCATGGTATTGCGAGCCTTTTGAGATCCTTGAGAGGATTGGACCAGTGGAATATCAACTTGCACTACTTCCAACAGTGAAAGTCCATGATGTTTTCCATATTTCATTGCTTAAGAAATACATAAAGGATGTGATCATGTTATTTATTGGTATGTATTGTATGTGGAGCAAGAAGGAGAGTTCCAACCGGAGCCTCAATGTATATATCAGTGGAAGCATATCATGCTCAGGAACAGAGCCATATAGCAAGTTAAAGTGCAGTGGAAGCACTTTGGGCCTAAAGAAGCTATATGGGAGAGGGCAAATCAGATACGGACCCAATATCCTTCATTGTTTTCCAATTGAGGCAAAGCAATTTTGGTTTGATGTTGGTTTATGTTTGGCATATGTTTTGTTGATATTTTGATATTTGTATATGTATATGTATATGGATTTAAATACCATAATGAGATAAGTTATAAAGCTCCAATAAGTGGTATGGTTATTATCTTCACATGTTGTCATGATGTTTAACTTTTGAGCAGGTTCTTCATTGTAAATATTGCAATGAGTTAAGTTATAAATCTCAATAGGAAATATACTTTCTTTTCAATGGTATTGCTGAGGTCTTGGTGTGGTTTAACACTGAGGATGATGTTCCCCAAAGGGGAGGGTTTTGTAACAACCCTGGTGAAAAGTTCATGTAATAAAGTTTAATAAAGGAAAAATAAGACCACGGTTAAGGGACACTTATTCCATGCTGAATGTTGGGCAAATATATCTTAGTGGGCATCACTGAATGTGTGTTTTAGTTAAGGAAAATTGGCAAAGGCTAAGGAAAAGGATTTAGAAAGGAAAAAAGACATTTTTTGCACATTTATTTATGAAAATAAAGGAAATTAGGAGAAAAGTAAGGTGAAAGGTCACATGTTGCATGTGAGGAGGAAATTGAAGAAAAATAATGGAAAATGAAGAAAATAGAGGCCTCATTCATAAAATGGCTTCTGAGGATCACTTGGTAACCATTTTGTCAGTTCAAGTTTGGAGCTCTCTCATTATTCTCGCTCTTTCTCACTCTTGGTTACTTAAATTTTTCTTGGAGCACTCTAATTTGGAACAAAGGAAAGGGAAAGCAAGGAAAGGAAAGGAAATGCAATCAAGGATCAAGTAAAGGAAAGAAAGACTCAAGCAACTTCAGTAGGAATACTTGCATGCAACCTTTTCATGTGTGATTTCTTAGCTAGTTTGGACATGCATGGATTTTCATGTTAGTGTATGGTTCTCTTGTTGTCGGTGGCATGGTTTTGGCAGGTTATGATAATGGATTTCAACCTAGCCTAGCCTTTTTCTGGATTCCATGGTATGTTGGGATGTTTTTTCGGTTTTTGAGCTTCAAAATTCTTGGATGGATTTCGGAATCTAGGGCGGAGGTGGTCTCAAGTTCCATTCCCAAATTCCTATGAATCCCTTGACTGATCTTTGTGGGATACACAGTAAATCCTGAGGGGGGAGTCTCAGTTTAGGGCCTAGTGATCCAGGTTTGGATTGCAGTAAATGAGATACAGGTCTCAGTTTAGGGCCTAGTGATCTGGTTTGGATTGTGGTAAATCTTGAGAAACAAGGAGACAAAAAATTCCTCAAGGTTAGTGATGGATTTCGGATGGCATTCCAAGTTCGGTTCGGTTGTGATCAAAGCACTGGTTTTGGTGAGATCACAGTTTAATGAGGGTGGAGGTGGTTTAACCTTTGGATTCCCTTAATTGTTCTTGAATTGGTTATTCTATGAGATCCCACATTCATGCTTGGAATATGGCATGGGGGTGACTTGTTGAAAGAGAGATTTGGTTCAACCATGTCTATGATTGGGTGGTACATGGAAGTCCTAAAATTGGTTAGATTTTCCTATGATTACTAAAAGCTAAGTTATCTTACTTTTACACTGATTTATATGTGGATTTAATGGCTATCATATCTATGATATTTATATGGTTTTATGCTGGTTATAGGCATGGTTGAATGTCTGGTTTATGTCATGGTTATTTAATATATTTACTTGTAACTATTAAATGGATGGATGCAAGACCTAATTGATGATGCAACAATTCAATGGAGAAGGAGGTGATCCTTCTAGTTATGTTTCATAAGTTGTTTCATTCACTTATGCTCTATCTTGTATCCTAGATCTATAGGTTGTACTGAAGCCAAGTGTTTGACAGAATGTCAGTCCCAGTTTGGGATGCTTAGACTTAGTCTTGGGGGTGATTTTTGAGTGATCAACATTGTTATCTTGTTTTTAATGAATTCTGGAAGTTACAAGAAGTTATGGGCAGAGGCCAGGATTCTGGGCTAGAAAAGTGGCTTAAATCTCGTGGTCACTGGCACAAAACTAGCAAGTTTGGTCCACAGTCACTGGCAAGTAGGCCTATGAGACCAACTCTAGGTTTCTGGTCACTCCCTTTCCCATAGCATGAGAGCAAATATGACCTAAAAGCTACAAAATAATAGTGGGACCTAGGGACATGTTGTTTGAGTGGTTGACTTGTCTTTATAGTGTTTTGTTGATGATGTTGGATGATTGTATGTGATGTTCCATCAATTCCACTTCCTTAAGGTGACATAAGAGGTTGAATATGATAATAGTAACACCTCACGTTTACCCTAGTTGGCATGATACTTTTGGTAGAACTGGGAGGGGGTGTTACAGAGTCATCTGAACTGTAGTCCACCATTATGCTCTTCATATCCGATCTTCTATCTCCTGCAAACATGTCATGTTAGATAAAAAAAATAGAAACATAATCAAAATCATATCTTATTATATTTTATGGAAGGTTATCTTGTCCGCACAATCAATCCAAGTTAGCATGATATAGATACATAATGACAAAAACATATCAACATCATGCATAAATAAGGTTATGATATCCATAATATTAATTAGATAACATGCATACCTGATAAACTCATAAATAACTAACATGCATGCATAACAATCACATCTACCTGAGGTCCAGTGTTGCAACCTCTCTCTGATACCAACCTCTAGCTCTAGTATCAGAGGAAAGGTTGTAGGTAACAAAAGTTGTTCTTATACCAACCTGTAAGTTCCTCCTCCCACATTTACCCACTTTTACAAACTCTCCAGGGTAAACATGAGTTGAGGTTCATTGTGACATGACCCGACCTGCAAGATCAAGTTATGGAAGTGGGGTCGACTAATCGATAAATTACAACCATCCCTAGGGACTGTAGACCACTCAGGAGCCTACAAACCACCCCAAGAGATCAATCCCTAAGCTATAAATCTTTTTCACTAGGCTTATCCTCCAACCACACCCATAATATTTCATGTGCCATGTGGTTATGAGGCTCCAACCAAACCCATAAGCCTGCCTACATGCGGTTATGACCTAAATTTCTCAATTAAGTCCAAGTGGTCGCGATATATATGCCACTTTTTTAGGAAATCCTCCATACCACTGCCTAAAACTACATATAACTTCCCAGAATCATGATAAGGTTACAACAATGCCAAACATTCAAACTTGAGCAAGATCTTGACTAGCACATACCTAGTACACAATAGACATTTTGTCAAACATATGGTAAACATGAAAGTTCTAGGTCATGAATGCAATATAATCATAAAATTATGAATTTCATATGAGAATCACCAAGAAGGCTCTAATCCCTCTCTAACTAGCTACAACAACACTTGTTAGTACATGCATTCATTAACCATCTAGTAACTAGAAAAATCATGAACAAGGGCCATAGCTAGAGCACATCATATAACCAGGTATATAACCAACATATAACTAGAATAGAGACCATAAAAAATCATCCATAATGTCAACATGATAACGAGTACAAGGGCTCATATACCACAATAGGAAAATAATTCTTATTAACATATCAAATTGTCAACCAAGTCAAAGGCTTCCACATATCACCTGACCGTACATTGGGCTAAACCAAATATCTCTTTCAACCAATCACCCTTGTGCCATATTCCAAGCATGAATGTGGGATAATATGAGTTAAACTAAAATAGAACCAACTAGGGCTTCCAAAGGCCACACCACCTCAACCCTCAATCACAATGATTTCACCTAACCAGTCCAAAACTCACTATTACCAACCTGATTGGTCTCTATCTAAGCTTTCTAGGGAACCTAAGTTATTTCAAGGATCCAAAGCATTTATCCCAAATCGCAGGCTCCAGGGACCAGTAACTCAACCCACATCCTCTAGGGAGCCCAAGTTTTTTCAGGGCTCCAAAGTGTTTGCTCCAATCCAAAATCATAGGAAACCTAAGAACAAATAAAAAAACAAATGGGGAACCCACTGCATAATGGTTATCCAGGAAATGGAAAGGAAAGGCTGAAACCACTATTAATCCAGGAAAATATCCATGCTAATGACATCACATAAACAAGAAATCACATGCATATACCATGCATCCAAAAACCAGCAAGGAGATCACACATGCAATCTAATACCTTCAAATTAATTCTGTTGTAGTTGTTGATTCAACTGTATTCTTACGCTTCCTTACTTTCCTTTGCTTGCTTCCTCCAAATCCAAGTGAATGCTAGAATGCTCCAAGAAATTCTCCAAGAATGTTGTTGAGGCAAATTGATTACCTATCATTTAATTGTCAACGTGGGGGTTTCGTAAAACTTGCGAAACATGCGTGCACTATATATGCTAGAAATTAACTTTCAATTTAGATCAATCTAACTACGAAACCAAATAATGAAAAACCAAATTCACCTATTCTAATTTAACACTCAATTCAAAAGAAATTATAGTACAATTATAATACAACACGCAAAATTGAAATCTTAATCTTTCAATTTTGCAGGAACTGAAAAGCACACCAAAATTTCAAAAATGAAATAAAAAACAATCATTCCTAACCTCTCACACAGGAAAAGAAATGAAAGAAAATAAAAACAATTTCTCTTAACTTCTAGGTAGAAATCAAATAAAGACAATCATTCTTAACCTCTCACATAGGAAAAGATATGAAAGAAAATAAAAACAAATGCTCTTAACTCCTAGGTAGAAAGCAAATAAAGACAATCACTCTTAACCTCTCACATAGGAAAAGATATGAAAGCAAATAAAAACAAATGCTCTTAACTTCTAGGTAGAAAGAAAATAAAAACAATCACTCTTAACCTCTCACATAGGAAAATATATGAAAGAAATAAATCTTAATCTATGAAAGTAATAAATATTAGTCATTGAAAAACAATAAATATCACTCATTGTAGGTGGCCAATCCAAAAGCATGAGAGATGGCAAGTTGAGAGGCTCCAAATGCAAGCATAACCAAATCAAGGTGAACATCACAAATGAGCATGGTGCCAAATCCAAATTCTATATTCAAAACATGAGCATTTCCCCAACTTTACACATGCCTTTCAAAGGAGAAGGCTCTCCTATTTATACAAAAACATAAGAATCTACCTCATTAATGGAGGTCCATTATTCTCTACCTAGATCCCTAGAAAATCTCATAGAGTTACAACTCAAATACGTAATGATGAGACACATATCCTCTTTGACCTTTATCCAAATCTTCTTCCATATCTTGAAGATAATTCGACTTTGAGCATTTGAGGCCACATAAGGGTGCCTTGGAAGCTTCCAAATGACCTACACATGTCATGAAACTCAAGCTACTTTTAAGTATTAACAAGTATATGTCATTTTTCTAAGTTTTAACCATTTAATTCACTTATAATACTAGAAATCATTAGCTTTAAAATAAAAGGAACCCATATAATTATGAAAATGGAAGCTAATGAAAGGTTATATGGTCATGGAGTTGCGACATGTGAGTGAAATGGTGGCGATAAAGGTGAAAGTGGATGATATTTTGAATACATTTTGGAGACTCTACATTCCCCCCAGTTGACGTTATTGCATGTCCTCATGGAATTTACTGCATTTCTTAATCATGATTTTCTTTTGACTGAGCTTGGCTTATACCAATTGTCCTTAAAATTTGTGTTTGATCTTTTCATTTCTTTTTGCAAAGTATTCCTTGTCATACACTGAATTGCAACCTTTTTGGGTGGTTTTTGTGTGACAACCATATCTTAATTGGTATTGGTTATTGTGTATCTATACCTTGTTTCTTTTTGTTGCAAAAAGATTCATTGAACATATTTAAGAATGTATCTTTAAATTAACCATACAACATGCTCATCATTTAGTCTTTATTTTCAAATCACATAACTTTTGAACCATAATGCAATCATGATGATTAAGACAAGTATGTTAGGATGAAATGAAGTGAAATGGAATGAAGTGATATGGATGTGATAATAAATGGATGTCCCTTCCCCCACCCAACTAAAGGTGTTTACATTTTTTTTTTAAATGAGAAAGGAAATATGGTGAAGTATTTTCCAAAAATTATAATTTCAGTATTCAAGGAATTCTATGTTTAAAAGCTACAAAATAACATACCTTTACTTGCCTAGGAAGTGGACAAACTATGCATATGTAGAGAAGTTGTAGTTGTTGTTGGATCATGGAATAGAATGTAGAATTTCGTCTGCTTCTTGGTTGCATAAATAGTGGATGAGGTGGTGAAAGTGGATTCTTTATTGTTGCTGCTAAATCTGCTATATCTGTTGCAAAATGTTGAATGATATAGTATTCACCTACTACAAAACCTGATGGTACAATTCTAGTCATGCAAATGAATGTGTTGCGGTCGAGCATGAAGAGAAGTCATTGGATTACCGACCATTGATGACTGCCATTAACCAATGCGAGGCAAACTCACCATTAATGTCAACGAGTGTCAAGGTACCTAAGTACATCTTGCAAAGTTCAAATAGATGAGTTGATGTCGAGCCAGTTGCAAGATCCAATGATCAAGGGACATTAATGTATTCCCATGATTGTCAGTGAGAGAACTTGTCATTGATGCATACAAGCCTCAAGGTACTAATAAGGACTCTAGCCTTGAACCTAGATAATCTAATGTCGATAAGCCAAGGCTTGTTAGAAGGGAGACCTTAATGAATCTTCCATCATCTAACGCAAGTATGAAATTATGATTTTGGAAGGACTATGAATGAAAACTTTTGTAGTGGATCAAGGTTTATTTAATGGAAAGGAAAATGACAAGAGGGTAAACAAGTGAATGGAAAGAAAAAGGAAAAATCAACATGTAGGTGAGCTGAATGTCTTTATTAATGGGTTAATGAATGGAAATTATGAAAAATGTGAATGGAAAATGTAAATGGAAATCATGTGACACTTGCAAGGAAAATGGTGATGCGATGCTTAGCAAAAATGCTTGGATAGCTTGTGAGTTTGGAGAGGAAAAATGATGGCATTTATGAATGATAGAAATGGATTTAATTGGTTCATGTTTCTTGAAATTTGTCGTAGAAAACCAATCATGCATAATTGGCTTCCTCCAATTCTCTGATTGCCCTGGAACCTGAAAATAAACATGGCACTAACATTGCAACAAACGTAAGTGTGTTAAAAGAGAAGTGATCAATTTCTCTAGGCACATACGAAAAATTTGCATAATTAACAGGTTCATGATTAAATGGTTAGTCCAATTTCATAATTGCGATAATAAATCCAATTTATAAAAGACAACAATTTCCTCAATTTATGTTTAAATCATAGCATTTCATAAAGATAAAGAAATGTTATTCGCCAATGCTTAATGATTCCTGCAAAACAATCCTCAATAAAAAATTCATCAATTGATCTTGCGGATAAAGCACCTTTATAGTTCTTGTTCTTTCTTGCATCATGCTTTAAAACATAATCATTAGACAAATCTAATAAATTTTGATCATGATTTTCTAATTAGAATGCATTGTTGACAAGTAGATCATTGAGTTAAATAGATAGATGCAAAATTTTGGTTCAGCTGCAGAATTGCGTAGTTTCTGTAGCTAAAATCCCGAACAGACAGTTAAGTACACACAACTATGAATTTTTGTTATGAACAAATAACCAGTCCAATCTTCAAATTGATCAATGCCTCTTTCAGAAACATTAGCAAATAATTTTTTTATTTTTATTTATTTATTTATTTTTATTTTTTTTCGACATGTGTGTTTGAGTGGACCATCACAATTTTTTTTCTTCAATTTTCTCTCGTCACTATATAGAATTTCAAATCAAAATTTTTTATGGACAATTTCCATGGCATTTCTTAAATTTTTTTACTAATAATAAAACACACAATCTAAAAATTAATGAAATATTTACAAAACTAAAAAGTAAAATAGATGTACACAAAAGAAAAATATAATAGGAAAAACATATATACAAACTAAAATATACATACAAACAAACATAACAAAACCTATAAATATACAAATGTTATAAAAAAAAACACTTCATTTAAAAAGAATAAAAAAATGATAAAAACAAATACTATACAAAACATATACATGCATTTTAAATATTATACATAACATATAACAATGAAAAAAACACAGTGTAACAACAAAATAAAACATAACAAAATTAATGTAATAATAAAAACAAAATTGCCATGAAAATTGTTTCATAGTGAAGGCCATCAAATACAGATGTGACGACATTGATTGGTTGAGAAACAACAACAAAAATAACTCCATATTTTAAAACTACCATGCCTGAATGAAAAATAGGAGTGCGGCCTACACTTGATAATTTTAAGCATATTCTAATATACAATTGCTTTTCGACATAATAATTCACCTTCAAAATCCTAAATGCTACACATAATAGATTCTAAATTTGATCAACAGGCTGGGATGCTAGGCGAGAGAAGATACCACAACACTTCACATAAGATCTTTGTGGTGGATCTACCTCCTTTAGATCATAAAAATCAGATCAGGGTCGTAGCTGCTGTCTTTGCATTACTTGAAAACCATTTTTTCTCACGCAATCTGCCAAATAAAGCTTCAGAGAACCAGAATAGCTCCCAATTGGTTACAAATTTGAGAAAATCGTTCATGGATTTTATAATTGACCCTATTCGGATAAAAACTAACACTTCAATTTTTTGAAATTCATTTTCATTTGGCCATAAATCGTGTTTTAAAACGACGTGTCAAAACTGCTACACATTTCCTCTCCTTCAGGAAATAAAAATTAATTGTTTCTAGATTGATTGCTAGATCTGGAGATTGGGAGTGCATTTCATAAGGAGCATGCAATCAAAATAAACAGAATTTCACTTCTCAATAAATTCCATAACCTTCTTCTCATATTCTCGCTCCCACTATTTTCTTGGTATTTTCAAAGAACTCAGTCTTGCAGTGGATGCTTTTCAAAGAACTCAGAGTTGCAGTGGATGACTTGGCCCAATCTTCATCATCCTTAGGATCCATTGAATCCAATGATAAAGCCGAGAAACTGTTTTCAATATTATTCTTCTTCATTGATTTGAATGAAAACTCATGGGCAATTAAAAACTAGAATTTGTTATCAAGATGCTACCTAAAGTGCTTGAAATAATTCAACAATGGATTGATTCAAGTGAAATATAAGCATAAAACAGAAAATGAATTATCTTGAAGTTGGCGATTGGGTGGAGGAGGTGGATTTACAATAATTGAAATTGGAGGGTCTTGGAGCTATAATGCTATGCCATCCTATCTCTCACTATTTCTCATTTCTTTGACAAGCTTGGCGTGTTGTTCAATTTTTTTTTTTTTTTTTTAATTA
Organism: Pinus taeda; assembly: GCA_000404065.3. NCBI lineage: Eukaryota > Viridiplantae > Streptophyta > Pinopsida > Pinales > Pinaceae > Pinus > Pinus taeda. The sequence continues at coordinate 40,932 of APFE030330274.1, forward strand.
TTATTCTGATAATGTAATTTTGTTTCTCCCATTGTAGATGAATAAGCTTTTCGTCGCTTGCACTCTTTATTGAATATTTCTTTGTGAATTTTTAAAGTATATTTTATTGATTTTATTTGGTTTATTTGTTTTGTCAAATTTTTTTTTAACAGGTCGCATGAGAGCTAGTTATCAATTTCAATTCTCTTGGAAAATGAAGATAGTAAAGAAATGAAGATAGTAAAAAGAGAACTTTTTTTTTTTTTTCAAACTTACATTTTCCTTATTAAAATAAAACACAGTTATTTAAAACATGATTTTTTTTATTGAAAATATTTGTGATGTTAATGAAAAAAATGCAAGAAAATAAATAAAATTCTAAAAGATTTTAAAGTCTAACAACTTAAAAAAAATACAATCGAGAACTTAAAAAAATGTAATCAAGCTTGATTTTATTTCCTACTTTATCCTACTTGAAACAATTTTTATTTTTTTACTTTTTATTTTTAAGTATATGAATGTTTCCAATGGAGCCATTTATGGATTAAACTTTCTAAAATGTTCATATCCAAATGTGCGAAATGTACCTGATTGTGTATGAGGACATGAGAAATCATTTTAACCTTTAGATTTGCCGCAAAGATCTCTTGAAGAAAGGATGAGTGTCGTGGCACAATCGTGTTTCGATACCATTCCTCAATGTAGCCATTGTGCTCCAAAGAATTTTTAATCTGCATTTTAGATCCTTTCATCCATAAATGGTTAATATTGAATTTATTTTTTATTTTATTTTTTTATTTTTTAATATTTATTTTTTTTATAAAAATGATATGTAGTTAGATGATTCATGCATCTACATGCTTTAATCATGTATCTAGGAAAAAAATGAAAAAAAAAATATGATCTCTAGAATGAAAGCTAGTTCCTATGCACACTTCCCCAGAAACAACGCCAAAATGTTGAGGCAAATTAATTACCTATCGTTTAATTGTCAACCTGCGGGTTTCGTAAAACTTGCAAAGCATGCATGCACTATATATGCTAGAAATTAACTTTCAATTTAGATCAATCTAACTATGAAACCAAATAACGAAAAACCAAATTCACATATTATAATTCAACACTCAATTCAAAAGAAATTATAGTACAATTATAGTACAACACACAAAATTGAAATCTTAATATTTCAATATTGCAGGAACTGAAATGCACACCACTCTTTTAGAAATGAAAGAAAAAAAAATCATTCTTAACCTCTCACACAGGAAAAGATATGAAAGCAAATAAAAGCAAGTGCTCTTAACTTCTAGGTAGAAAGAAAATAAAGACAATCACGCTTAACCTCTCACACAGGAAAATATATGAAAGAAAATAAAACAAATTCTCTTAACTTTTAGGTAGAAAGCAAATAAAGACAATCACTCTTAACCTCTCATATAGGAAAAGATATGAAAGCAAATAAAAACAAATGCTCTTAACTTCTAGGTAGAAAGCAAATAAAGAAAATCACTCTTAACCTCTCACACAAGAAAATATATGAAAAAAATAAATCTTAATCTATGAAAGTAATCAATCTTAATCTATGAAAAACAATAAAGCTCACACATTTTAGGTGGCCAATCCAAAATCATGAGAGATGGCAAGTTGAGAGGATCCAAATGCAAGCATAACCCAATTAAGGTGAACATCAGTCATGAGCATGGTGCCAAATCCAAATTCTATATTCAAAACATGAGAATTTCCCCAACTTTACACATGCCTTTCAAAGGAGAAGGCTCTCCTATTTATACAAAAACATAAGAAGCTACCTCATTAATGGAGGTCCATTATTCTCTCCCTATATCACTAGAAAACCTCTTAGAGTTACAACTCAAATAGGTAATGATGAGACACATATCCTCTTTGACATTTATCCAAATATTCTTCCATATCTTGAAGATAATTTGAATTTGAGCATTGGAGGCCACATAAGGGTGCCTTGGAAGCTTCCAAATGACCTACACATGTCATGAAACTCAGGCCACTTTTAAGTATTCCAACAAGTTCATGGCATGCAAATAGACGGCTACAACTAGTTCACAGTGATGTTTGTGGACCACTACAAACTTCATTTGGTGGTTGCAAATATTTCTTACTTTACATTGATGATTTCAGTAGAATGACATGGGTTTACTTTTTGAAGAACAAGTGAGAAGCATTTGAGAAGTTTAAAATTTTTCCCCAACTTGTTGAAAATGAAGTCAAAGAAAAGGTAAGTACTCTTAGGACGGATAATGGGGGAAAATTCACTTCAAATGAATTCAAAACTTATTGCAGTGAAAATGACATCTTACTAATGTTTACATTCCACAGCAAAATGGAGTAGTTGAAAGAATGAATCGCACCTTGTTAGGAATGGCGAGATCCATGTTAACTTTCAAGAGGTTAAGTCCAACATATTGGGCAGAAGCAATACATACAACTGTCTACTTAAGAAATAGATCTCCAATTGCTTCTTTAGACGGAATCACACCTTATGAAGATTGGATTGGTTTCAAACCTCGAGTTAAACATCTTAGAGTTTTTGGATCAGTATGTTATGCCTTACTTCTGAAAGAAAAATGAATTAAGCTTGACTCAAGAAGTTTAAAATGCACCATGATTGGCTATTCTGATGAGAAAAAAGGGTATCATCTTTTGACTAATGGAAAATTCATTGTGAGCAGGGATGTCATTTTTGATGAAATAGAGAGTAAGAGTGCTGAAGAAATTGAAAATCTTCTTCAAAAGTTAGAAACTAAGGGAAGTAAACGAAATGGAAAAATGCAAAGTCAACCAACTTCACCAACTTGGTATGAACTTGATTTTCCTTCCTCTGAAGTTGAGTCATCCAGTCCATCTATATCAACAACATCATCTGGGTCTTCTAGCAGTTCATCCGCCTCTCCAAGCAGCAACAGTTCTTTTGACAATGATTCTCCACACTCTTCACCTGAACGAAGAACATCAGTTTATATTAATCCTCTTTACGATGATGGAGATTTTACAGAAGTGAAAACAAGTGAGCACCAACTATCGAAATGGGTAGTTCAACTTTTGAAATATGTAAAGCCTGATGAGCATAATAGAATAGGCACCAGAAGGGCACATAGAAGTGAAGGCAATTTTGACTTGATAGCAAATGATTTTATTGAACCTTCCACATACAAAGAAGCAGTAAAACATAAAGAATGGCAACAGGCTATGGTTGAATAATATCAAGCAGTAATTGATAACAACACTTGGAAACTTGTTGATTGTCCATCAAATGTTAAACCCATAGGATGCAAATGGGTTTACAGAATTAAGTATAATCAAAAGGGAGAACTTGAAAAGTATAAAGCATGACTTGTCGTAAAAGGTTTCGCGTAGCAGGAAGGCATTGATTATGAGGAAACTTTTGCTCCTACAGCTAAATGGAACACCATCTGATTAACACTTGCATTGGTGGCTCAGAAAGGATGGAAAGTTCATCAAATGGATGTGAAAAGTGCTTTTCTCAACAGGGATTTACAGGAGGAAGTGTATATGACCCAACCACCAGGTTTTGAAGTTGAAGGACAAGAACATAAAGTCTACAAATTGATCAAGGCTTTATATGGATTAAAACAAGCTCCCCGAGCTTGGTATGCAAAGATGGATGAATATCTTAAGAAAGTTGGTTTTCAACAAAGTGAATCTGATGATACTTTGTATGTGTGACAACAGGGAAAATATCTAGTAATTCTTGTTATGTATGTAGATGATTTGATCATTACTGGCAACCATGATGATCATATTGCACAAGTGAAAAAGGAGTTATATGCAGGTTTTAAGATGACAGATATGGGATTACTTCACTATTATCTTGGAGTTGAAGTCTTCCAATGTCCACATCATATTTTCATTTCTCAGAGTAAGTGTGTAGCAGAGGTTCTTCAGTGATTTGGCATGCAGGATTGCTAGCCCGTTCTCACCCCCATGAAGCAAAACTTGAAACTTTCAAAATTTGAAGGGGGGGGAAAGGTGGATAGTACAACTTACAGACAATTGATTGGTAGCTTGATTTATTTGACAAATACTCATCCTGATCTATCTTATGCAGTCAGTATTCTTTCATGTTTTATGCAGGAACCACGAGACAACCACTAGAATGCAACCAAAAGAGTTCTTCGATATATCCAAGGAACAAAAGATTTTGGTCTTGTTTACACGACTAAAATTTTTGTACTTGGTGGATATTCTGATGCCGACTTTGCTGGGAGTATTGATGATCGAGCATCAACATCAGGTTATTTAATGAACATGGGGTCAACAAAAATATCTTGGAGTTGTAAGAAAAAAGTTACAGTGGCCACTTCTTCAGTAGAAGCAGAGTACATTTCCGCATGGGAAGTAGCATGTGAAATTGTTTGGTTGCGTAGAATTTTGTAGGACTTGGGCATTTCTCAGGCAGAAGCTACATCATTATTCATTGACAGCCAATCAGCCATCAAACTTGCCAAGAACCCAGTTTTTCATTCAAATAAAAAGCATGTGGACATCAAGTATCATCATATCAGATCTCTCATTGCCAAAGATGTCCTCAAGCCAGTTTATTATCCTTCCTAGGATCATATCTCCAATATTTTCACGAAAACGCTTGGTAGAATAAAATTTACTAAGTTCAGGGATGAACTTGGTATCTGTTGTAATGTATCTTTGGATCATAGGGGGGAATGTTAGGTGATCCAAAAATACAATTTATCATAGGTTATAAAATTAAATAAAATAATTATTAATTTAAGAAATTAAATTAATAATTATTATTCTAGAATGTTTAATTATTTAATGAAGACAATTAGAATTAGTATATTGTTGTAACAAGATATGACTCTCCAAATGTGTCGTATCTTAGGCTCTATTTTAGGAGATTTGTTAGCTAGTTGGTTTGAATAACATTTATTGTAAATAGACACTTGTTATTTAATAAATGATCCATAATTAGAGGTAGTTAGGACATGGAGCTTCTAAATAGCTCATTGCAAGAGTGATTGGATGTTTGGGTGTAAACTCTTGCAAAATCAATTATGTAATTATTTTTTCCTGATTAATAAAATTACGTGTCTGAGGACACTTCTGAATTATTGATGTAGAAAATAAAACTTCGATACCTTAAGCAGAGCTTATGTTGCCTGCAGGCATCCATAGCCTCAATAGAGTTGCTTTCTAACCCTTGGGAGCCATGTTCCTTTATGTATAATTTGGGAAGTGCATTATGATGTCCATAGTAGAGACCAATGTACTGGCATGGTATCCAGATGAACACATTGCCATTCACTGGGAAGTAACGAAAGTGGTAAGGCCGTCTCACGATGAGACCTCCTGTTCTAAGGACTTTGTTTCTTGATGCATCCATTGGATCATATCCCTCGTGTGGTAGCTATAGTGGGAATGCCACTTCGCTCCTTCCTTATGATCATGGTAGGCTGGCTCATAATGAGACCCCCTATCCTCCATCTGTGAAAAAAATCAT
>APFE030330274.1:53217-93184 GCA_000404065.3 Pinus taeda
TATTTATTTATTTTTTAAATATACGAATGTTTCTAATGGGGCTATTTACAGATTAAAATTTTTAAAATGTTTATATCCAAATTTGCGAAATGTACCTAATAGTGTATGAGGACATGAGAAATCGTTATAACCTTTAAATTTGCCATAAAGATCTCTTGAAAAAGGGATGAATGTTGTGGTACAATCATGTTTCGATACCATTCGTCAATGTAGTCCTTGTGCTCCAAAGGATGTTTAATCTGCATTCTAGACCCTTTCATCCATAAATGGTTAATATCGATTTTTTTTTATATCTTTTTTTATAAAAATGATATGCAGTTAAATGATTCATGCATTTACATGCTTTAATCATGCATCTAGGAAAAAACTGAAAAGAAAATATGAACTCTAGAATGAAAGCTAGTTTCTATGCACACTTCCCCGACAATGACACCAACATGTTGAGGAAAATTAATTACCTACCATTTAATTATCAACCCGGCGATTTCGTAAAACTTGTGAAGCATGCATGCACTATATATGCTAGAAATAAACTTTCAATTTAGATCAATCTAACTATGAAACCAAATAAAGAAAAACCAAATTCACCTATTTTAATTCAACACTCAATTCAAAAGAAATTATAGTACAACGCGCGAAATTGAAATCTTAATCTTTCAATCTTGCAGGAACTGAAAAGCACACCAATCTTTCAGAAATGAAAGAAAAAACAATCATTCTTAACCTCTCACACAGGAAAAGATATGAAAGAAAATAAAAACAAATGCTCTTAACTTCTAGGTATAAATAAATTAAAGAAAATCACTCTTAACCTCTCACACAGGAAAAGATATGAAAGAAAATAAAGCAAATTCTCATAACTTGTAGGTAGAAAGAAAATAAAGACAATCACTCTTAACCTCTCACAAAGGAAAGTATCTGAAAGCAAATAAAAGCAAATGCTCTTAACTTCTAGGTAGAAAGAAAATAAAGACAATCACTCTTAACCTCTCACATAGGAAAAGATATGAAAGAAATAAATCTTAATCTATGAAAGTAATAAATCTTAATCTATGAAAAACAATAAATCTCACACATTGTAGGTTGCCAATCCAAAAGCATGAGAGAGGACAAGTTGAGATGCTCCAAATACAAACATAACCAAATCAAGGTGAACATCACTCATGAGCATGGTGCCAAATCCAAATTCTATATTCAAAACATAAGCATTTCCCGAACTTTACACATGCCTTTCAAAGGGGAAGGCTCTCCTATTTATACAAAAACATAAGAAGTTACCTCATTAATGGAGGTCCATTATTCTCTCCCTAGATCCATAGAAAATCTCATAGTGTTACAACTCAAATAGGTAATGATGAGACACATATCCTCTTTGACCTTTATCCAAATCTTCTTCCATATCTGGAAGATAATTTGAATTTGAGCGTTTCAGGCCACATAAGGGTGCCTTGGAAGCTTCCAAATGACCTACACATGTCATGAAACTCAGGCCACTTTAAGTATTAGCAAGTATATGTCATTTTTCTAAGTTTTAACCATTTAATTCACTTATAATACTAGAAATCATTAGATTTTGGAAAACACAAATGGAACCCATATAACTATGAAAATGGAAGCTAATGAAAGGTTATATGGTCATGGAGTTGTGACATGTGAGTGAAATGGTGGCGATAAAGGTGAAAGTGGATGATATTTTGAATACATTTTGGAGACTCTAAAAATGATCTAAGTGTGCAAGAGTATGAGAGAATGAGAGTGTGAAAGGAGAGAACCAAAAATGAACTAACAAAAGCTAAGCCAAAAGCTGAGAATTGTTTCTCAAATTCCTTTTTATTATTGATGTCTCATTTTTCTTCATTTTCCCTCTAATTTCCATTGCATGAAAATTAGTGTCTTTTCACCTTCCTTTTCTCTTTTTTTTTTTCCTTTATTTTCATAATTAAGTGCCCTTTATTGTCTCTTTGTCTTTTCCAATTTCCATATCCATTAATTAATCATAAGCAATGCCAATTATAATGTTTACCCACCATTTAGCTCGGAATATGTGTACCATGACCTTGGTCTTATTTTATTTACATGAAAAATAAACCAAGGGATGTTACAAACACCCCCCCTTTGGGGGAACACAGTCCTCGATGTTTAATGACACTTATAACCAAAAAAACATGTTCCCTATGGCACTTTATAACAAAAATCAATGCAACATTTACATCATACCAAAATGTTGAAACGATGAACACCATAATGCTTATTGGAGCTTTATAGCATAGCTCGATGCAATATCTACATCATACTTCTTATTGGAGCTTTATAACACAACTCATTTGTAATGCCCTCCTCCCATATATATCCAAGTAAATGATCAACCGGGGTAAAGATGTGATGAGAAGTTACTATGATATTATTCGACTCCCTATGTGTCAGTTAAGGAAGTGGAATCAACAGAAATCCACAACAAAAACCTTCTGCACCTACTAAGGGACTCCAAAAATGCATCCCAGTCATTCCCTTGGTTAGGTCCTTGGTCCCACTGAGATTTTAGAGCACTAAACCCCCTTTTGATGGTGTTGGACTTTCCAACATGTCAAGGGGATCTCCCCAGTAAGAAGTCCCAATTAGACCTTAGACCATTTGGTGTAGGAGTCACAACAGTGGGTCGTAAGGTATTGCCTTGACCACGATGTCACACAGAGACAAGTAAGATAACTTTGTTAGTAGTAAGGGTGTGAATGATGCAGCGAGTCAAGGAATGAGTATGAGAGGTTCCAACACTTCAAAGGGAGAGGAAGGTGAAGGTGAGTTCCAGGTTGAAAGGGATCAATCCCAACTCGCCTAGGAACACACAACACAAAGGACATGCACAATTTTTGGCAGAGTAGTCGACATGGATGCAACAGTCCCAACATACAAGGTAAGATAACCTGAATAGCACTCACGGATCAGTTCGAGATGCGAGTGATGGTTGATATATCAAGGTTCAGAGAAACGTCTATCTAGTGTCTAGTAGAGTAGTCGACACATATGGTGACAACATTAACAACATATGAAACACATTAACAACAAGATTCATATATGTGAATTAGTTCATTCACAAGTACATACGTTAAACAACATATATCATTAAGGCAACTGGAGCAGTCCAACTACAATAAAAACATATGCATGAAAATGTGCTAGATTTTATTATATAAAGAAGTGTAAGTCACAATCATACAATACACCATGTAAACCTGCTAGCCCTATCAATAGAATGTTACAACCACATCCGCCTGCTCCTCCAAAGAGATGTACTAGCTCAGTGTAGTGGAAAAGCCAAGGCATGTTACAATACTATCCAAGCCTTCTTCAAGATAGTCTTAGTAGAAGGTTGGTTGAACAAAAGCTTATATAATGAGTTATGAGGGACTATTTATAGCAAAGGGTGGGGTGACTCTTGACATTCCCTTTGTGACCGTTCAACTACCATCATGACTCTTCACCTACTCTGTGACTGTTACATTCACTCTTGAGACTTGACTTATGCTTTACATGACTCAATAATATAAAGCACATGTACCCATGTGAACAATGGCTTGAAATAGCCAAACTAGACACCACTCTGACCTAGACAACTATAGAAGTCCAACTGCTCGACATCCTCATGCTGATCAACCGTAACATATTGGTGCTACGATTGGTAGTCTTTGATAGTGTCTGTGTGTTCCTCTGTGACATCCATGTGGAACCTCAACCTTGCCTCCATGGCATCCAAGTACATTACTTAGGATCCTATGTCCAACTCATCTGAAATAATGTGCAACAATGTCCTTAATGTGGCCAGACCAGTGACATACTTGCACATGATAGGAAAGTCTTGACTAGTGGTGATGTGCATCAAATCATTGAAGTACGAGTCAAGCTCCTGTTGGATCTGCTTCTTGGTCTTCACTTGGGTGAGAGTTCCAAGTGATGGAATCACATATGTGTGCACAACATCCTCCATGCTCTTGAATGCTCATTCATGGGAAGCCTGTATGCCAATGATGAGTTGTGGTAGATCCTCATAGTTCTGGATCTGACTCCAGATACGTGCTTGCAACTCAACCACAATGGCCTTCATCATCTTGGGAAAATGAAGTGGGGCTCCTTTATACTTCATCATCCATGCTTGCATGCTATCAATGATAGCATGTATTTTCTTCAATATGCGAGCTCTTCTCACACATGGATGTTGCTATCCATGAAGATGAACGACTACTTGATGCACGATACTGAACTTGGAGTACAATTCTCACATAACCATGTCCAAGGATAACACTTCCTCCAGTATTGCCTTCTTCAATTCAGCTTGGGCAAACATTGTCACCAGGTCTCCTCCCTACTTGGCCACCTGTAGTTCCTTTTCCATTCGACCATTCTTAGCTATCAGGAAGAGAACACTAGAGTTAGTGGCTTCGACATACACTCTAGTTGTATCAGCCAAAGCAACTAGGTCCTTGTGCACATCAATCACCATCCCTTTTTGTTCAACTTGCGCAAGGGATGTTCAGTCCTCCAGAGTTGGTACTCTGTTAGGATGCACAACTCTATGTTGAGATTCATCAAAGGAGATGTCACACATTTCTGCTTTTGGCTAACCACCAAGGATCTCAGAGTATCCTTGGTCATTTGAGACTTGCGTATCATCTAGATGCATTGCAATGGGTGAGTTGACCTCTTTGTGGTGAGGCATGAGGTTAGTGTCTTGTTCCAATTCTAGTTGCACCATGTCTGCATCCAACTGTTCAAAAGCCTATTCTATCTCATGACCAAAGTCTTTCCCCTGCTAAGGTTCACCCTATTTGATTGATGCTAGATTTTTAGAAGAATCAACCACTTGTATGGGTTCTGCTTCTTTTGTCTTCACATGATGCACCCCTACTAAATCTGTTGCTGCTACGCTTCCTTCTCATGTTGGCGCAACTCCTGTTCTTTCCAAAGTTGCTCCCTCAAGTCTTGCAACTCCTTCTCTGCTTCTTCCATTCTCTTCTGATCCCTTTGCCTTTGCACGATTCACTTGTTGCACTGCTTCCTCTTCTGTTGAATAACCATAACTGCTTGTTCTACAAGTGGATCTGCTTGAAACTTGCAGCTTTTTTCCTCCTCCATGCGGTCGACAATCTTTCTCTTCCCTTTGTCATGTGCAAGTATGCTTGGCTCTGCTATTGTTGGTTTTCTCCATGGCGCTGCTTCATGCTACCGTGCAAACCATTCTAAGGAAAAAAAACTTGTTCATTGGGTTTGGAGTGATGGTAATAATACCTCCATGAGTTTGGAGTGATGCTACTCATATGAACATGCCATCCGGTGAGGCATACCAATATGCAATGCCTAACAATGCCTTCATTGCTTCTTCTGACATGCATGGTGGATACTTTTTGAATATCAACCTATACATTGGGGTGACAAGATGGTCAGACAACCGTTTCATTACTCCTCTGATGTTGCACTTGGAGAATATCTTGAAATATGTGCTCACAATAGTCTCTGCTAGTGACCATGCCCACTCTAAGCCTGGGAACTCATGTTGGGCACAGATTGCATCTAGAATGTAGGTGAACATGTAAATCTCTATATGCATGCCTTTGGGTGACTATTGAGTCTTCGTGAATTGCTCATTCAGCTGATGATCCAGTATGCTGGACCATTTGCACGGTCTTCCTTCTCTAGCCAGTTGGTCTAGTGCGACCACCCAACTCTGAGGGAAGGTCTCAGTGCTCGCTTGGCAACTCTGTCAACATGCGAATATGAATAAGTATTGGTATTGCTTCCTCAATATCTTCATCTTATAGATTTGGTTAGTTGTCGTCTTGAAACGAGCTGGCTCCATTACCTAATCCTTCAGAATATCTCTGAAGTGGCCTCTGCTCTTGGGCAAGCTGAACACAGGGGTCATGATAGTCATGGGCTCATCCATATAATACATCTCATCGTAATATTGTGCCCAAAAGGTTTCAAGATTCTTCCCATTGACACTGCTCAAGGTCATCGTCTCGGGGTCAGTGTGAGAGATGATCCAGTGAATCATATTCACACATGGGAACGTAGGGTATCTGCATGCAATCCGGTGCAGGACGGACTTATGAATGTTCACGTACACTTGATGGTGTTAAAGGTCTTCCCTAAAAGTACCTGCGAATTTTTCATTCACCTCTTACCACTTCAGTTTGATGTCCTTGTCTACATACAACTTGGTATCTTCATAGATTGACATGCTAGAGGACACCTGTTCAACTGTTGACCTAGCTGCGACACCATCAATGTTCTAGGATGCTGTTCTCTTGGAAGCCATTGAGACAAATGAACACTTGAAAGATCTGGAAAACAAGCAACATGCATGGAAAGAAATATGTCAGTGAAAACAAAGCAAATCTGAGGAAGGTCACAACACATAGCTGGGGAACTGATGAGAAAGATTGCACAAATTTCATTGGGAGGCTGAGTGACTAGCTGCTAGAACTGTGCAAAAGGAAGTCTAGATTGACTAAGAGGTTGAACTTGCCGATGGGTATACAAAATATGCAATCTAGTTGGGTAGTTGGTTGCTAGGATTGCGCAATGCACGATTTCAACTGGGAAATATCGTTGGCCTCGGGAAATTTTTGCACAAATTTTTAGGCCAATCATCCACTAACCTCCAGAAATGCACAATTCAGTCTAGGAGGTCAATGCTGGGCTAGGATGTGCAAATCTGGAGAGGAAGGTGAGCCTTCCTTCTCGAGTTTGCACAAAGAAGCCTTGGTGAAGGCAAAGATCAGGCCAAGGTTGGCCTGACTCATCGATGAGCAACTGAAAGAAAGTGAGTCAATGAAATGCATTATGACACTAAGTGATAGCAGAAGCGATAAATAATGCATGAAAAACATGAATGGAAGATTGAGTAAACAGATCAACATGGATGTGGGTGAGGTCGTTCATCCGTTGGGCGAACATCCATGCAAAACAGTTTCATGCATGAGACAACAATGAGATAGCAATGAAAATTGAAAAAGATCTAAAACAAGTGAGAATATATGTAAATGACAGCAGGCGTTCAAAGAAATCAAGCAAACACACTCACACAAGCGAATACACAAAAAGCGACAAAAATGCTGAAAAAGACAAGTTGAGGCTGCTTACCCATGAATAGATGAGCCGGATGTGTCGAAGAGTCCTAGATGTGTTTTGGGATGTCAGATCTCCAAAATCAATTTAAAATAATGAGCTTTGATGTGTTGAATAAATAAGTTTGTTCTCAAGATGCACATGCCACAAATCTAGGAAAAAGCGACACTTGGAAGGAAACTTCTAAAAAAAATTTGCATGTAACCCCCAGCTGCTAAAAATAGCTCCCTGAATCATGGGATACCTTTTGCATGTTGCCTCTTGCTATTTCAGGAAGATCAAGTCATCAAGTCAAGTTTCTTTGGTCCCAGGTGGAATTGGTCAACCAGACTGTCCATGCATGCTAGTGCTCAACTGCTTGGGAAAAATGTGCATTCCTGACTGTAAGCTGGGCTGACTTCCCAAGGGGATTGTACAATTTATGGGCCCAACAACTCACTGCTATTCAGATTTGCACAAATACTGGGCTGAACTACTTGTCGATGGGAAAAATTAAGCAATTCCTGCTGGTTGGGTTGGCTGGCAGGATTGTGTAATTTAGAATACCAACATGATGTCAGAAAGGATCGCGTAATTCCTAGAGGGAAAGGCTTGTTGCCCTCTAGAAATGAAAAATTTTCAAGGGGAAGCTGTTTAGCCTGCAGCTAGACCAAGCCTAGGTAAGAAGCCTATGAGGGGAATGGATTGAATGTGATCGACATGCTGCCTTTGTGCAAGGAAAATACTGAAGCTTGAGTACTTGATGAAGCAAGACAAAGTGCTGTGTAAGGTTGGTAGGGAGGCTCCAAAATAGGTTAAGGAAAAATATTGGAGGGTGGTTGTAGCCGCTACAACATGGCAACACACTGGTTGAACTCCAGTTCTCTGCATAGACCTTGTTCGTGAAAAGCAAGTCTTACACCTACGGAAGTGTAGTTCAGTTCTTAGCTTATCTTGGTTTCACACTAACTTGATTGTAAGATGTAGCATTTGCCAGACTCTTGGTCAATTGACACACATTCCAAGCCAAGGTAACACAATTGTTTTGATTGGGGTTGAGGGGTATATAGGTGCATAAGCAGTATAGTCGTTAGATTCTTAGTTTCATCTCTGGTGTTGCTCCACTACCAGCAGGCTTGGACAGTACCCCAGTGGAGCCACATAGGAACCCAAGCATGGCTCCGCTGCAAGTGCACCTAGTCAATACCCCAATGGAGTTACTTTCATCACCTCCCTTCATAGGAAGCCTTTCTCTTCTTTCACCTTATTCATTTTCATTTTGAATTTTTTGACTTTTCATTTTTTCATTTTTCATTTTCACTATGCATATCACCTATTCATTTCAGACGTGGAAAAGGGATCCCGACTTATTGAGAGCAAAGGAGGTTGTTCCAGCAGAGAAGTAGTTTATTATATCTCTAATGTGACTATTAAGATTTTCCCCCTCACCTTACTCTACTTGATGGAGCTAACAAGGGTTAACCCAAAAACAATCGACTAGAGAAGGTGGCACTAATTAGCGTGCAAGCATTGTGTTTACACCAAGGTTCACTTTGAAGAGTATGTATTTTCCTTTGATGTATCATGGTATAAGAGTAACATGTTCATCATATAGAGGCAAGATGACAAATAACCAAGTAGCGATAGCTGTACAAACCCTCTTGTACTTTACCTAGCTAGTTTCATGAGCCACACATGGTTTCCCACAAACTAACCTATGAAGGAATGAAACAAACAAAAAAGAAAAGCAAGAGTAGAAGTAAAAGTGAAAGCAAAACAAGTAAGCAAACAAGCAAGCACACAAACAAGAAAACAAAGCATGTGAGGAAACAAGCATGCAAGCAAACAACTGAAAGAAAACACTACTCCTACTCCTATTCTAACAATGCATGGGCCTAATCACATGAAGTGATACTTCCAATGAAACTATCGACACATTGGTAGACCCATGTGGGTGAAGGCTTGGTCTGCAAGTAACCTAATTGTGGAGACCAACATACAAGAAAGATATGATAGTGAAGACATCCACACTTCATGTTTAAAAGTTTCCACGAGACATAAGTGAGTGCATGTGCATGACAGACAATTTGTGGAATTATCATGGTGCTGTGTGACACTATGTGCAACTTTGAAGCAAATCCACACTCTTGACTGAGACATGCAAGCAAACAAAATAAACAAAGATAACTTGTGTCGCGAACAAGTGCTTGCAATGTAAGACTCCTCCAATGCATGAGCAATGGGATTGTGTAGTTCGAGTGGAGGAAGTGTGATCTATGTGTGAGATGGATCTTCAATGCATACAGACGAGTGATGAGGAGCCTTGGGTGATTGAATAGTTTCATGATTGGAAGAGAGACTGAACTGAAGAGGGCAAGGACCTGACATAACCATCAACTCGGGCTGAAGTGCCTCAACAGTCTTGGGTGTCTCATCTTCATCATCAGGTAGATCATCATAAACCGGTGGCTTTGAAAGATCAATTGCGATAGATTCGTGATCGTGATGAAAAATGGAAGAAAATGGATCACGACTGCCATGATCAGAAAAATCAATGAATTCTTTGGCATCCTCATGATCAAATGAATCAAATGGAGGGGTAGATGAAAAGCAAACGAACTCATTCTCTTTGTTTTCGGAAAAGATAGATGAAGGATCAAGTGGATCTTCAATGAATAACTTATCCTCTGCATTGTTGAATGATGAACTAGCATCTGGTGAGTCCTGCGAGTGATCAACAATGGCTGCATCTGTAGATGAAGACACACATACAAAATCATGGATGGAAGGTTAACCAAAGAAGCTAGGAAGGAACAGAGGGGGCTTAGATGGAAGGGAGTCATCCTTTGCTGAGTGTTGATGTTCAAACTCCCAGTCATACTCTTCATGAATGATAGCGGATGTTTGTTGTGCAACAACAACTCCGTCAGTGGGTTGTTCCTTGTTCACAATAAGTGAAGAGTTCGAAATGGATGAACACAAGACAACATCATCCAGAGGAACAATTGGGTGCGAAGATGGAGGTCGAAGAAAATAATGCATATGGGAACTCAAAGGACTAACAACCAACTCTGCGCAAAAATTGAGTGGAGTGATGTTGGGAGGGTGTGAAGAATAAACAGATGTACGAACATGATCCTCATCATCACTGGGTGATGGTGGAACTGTTGAATGAAAGGGAGGTAGACAATCCGTTGAGACAGTGCCTGCTTCCACATGGGATTGTGCAGTTCCATCAACGAAGAAGGTTGAGCGAGGCTTAACATCAAGCTTCCTCTTGGGACGGGCAAATTTCTTAAGACAATACTTGAAATGGTCCCAAAGATAAGCGAACTTCATCTGGATCTTCGGAGCTTGAAACTGTAAGTCACAGAAGTGTTGCCAAAAATCAATAATGCATTCATGTGGATCCCTTCGTTGGTGTAACAATTTACGGTCAAGGTGGTTTGGATCAAAATGATGGAATGTGTCTTCAATAAGATCACATAAGTGCTCACATGAGTGCATGATGTCATTCGATAGGATGAGCACCCAACAAAATGGAGATTCGCAAAGTGTGAAAACAAGCAGCAAACTGGCCTGTTCATCAATAAAATCATCTTCCTCATAAATCATGGAAATAAATTTATGTAAGTTCTTAGGCCAAGCCAATTTACCTTCACCATCATACATGTGAGTGGACAAGAGATTGAAAATCTTCCCTGAGATGGAGACATCTTCACAATTCGAAAAACACCTTGGGGGAAGAAGAATGCAAGAGTCCATGGAAGATATGTAAAGGTTCAAAAGTGGATGAGAGGACACTGCATCTCATCAGGCCCTCCTTCTAGCACCAAAAATTTGGCTGTGCTAGACCCACCAACATGTCAAGGGGATCTCTCTAGTAAGAAGTCCCAATCATACCTCTAACCATTTGGTGTAAGAGTCCTAGCAGTGGGTCGTAAGGTAATGCCTTGATCACGATGTTGCACAGAGGAAATTAAGATAACTTTGTCAGTAGCAAGGGTGTGATTGATGTAGTCAGTCAAGGAATGCGTATGAGAGGTTCCAACACTTCAAAGGGAGAGGAAGGTGAAGGTGAGTTCCAGGTTGAAAGGGATCAGTACCAACTCACTTAGGAACACACAACATAAAGGACATGCACAACTTCTGACAGAGCAGTCGACATGGATGCGAAAGTCCCAACATATAAGGTAAGATAACACAAACATCACTCATGGATCAATCTGAGATGAGTGTGACGGTTGATAGAACAAGGTTTAGAGAAAGGTTTGTCTGGTGTCCAGCAAAGCAGTTGACACAGATGCTGACAACATTAACAACATATGCAACACATTAACAACAATATTCATATAATTGCATGTGAATTAGTTCATATACAAGTAAGTAAGTTAAACAAAATATATCATTAAGGCAATTGGAACAATCCAACTACAATAACAACATATGCATGGAAATGTGCTACTAAAGAAGTGTAAGTCACAATCATACAATACACCATGTAAACCTGCTAGCCCTATCAGTAGACCATTACATCCACATCTTCCTACTCCTCCAAAGAGATGTACTAACTCCGTGTAGTGGAGAAGCCAAGGCGTGTTACAATATTGTCCAAGCCTTCTTCAATATAATCTTAGTGGAGGGTTGGTTGACCAAAAACCTATATAATGACTTATGAGGGACTATTTATAGCAAAGGGTGGGGTGACCCTTGACATTCCCCTTTGTGATCGTTCAACTACCCTCATGACTCTTCACCTACTCTATGATGTTACATTCACTCTTGAGACTTGACTTACACTTGACATGGCTCAATAATACAAAGCACATGTACCCATGTGAACAATGGCTTGAACAAGCCAAGCTAGACACCACTATGAATTAGAAAACTATAGAAGTCCAACAAATCGACATCCTCATGCTGATCAACATTAACATATTGGTGCCAAGATTGATAGTCTCTCATAGTGTCCATGTGTTCCACTGTGATATCCATCTAGAACCTAAACCTTCCCTCCATGGCATTTGGATACACTTCTTGGGCTCCTTTGTCCAACTCATATGAAATAATGCTTAACGATGTCCTCAATGTGGACGGACCAACAACATACTTGCGGATGATGTTTGCACTGATAGGCAAGTTTGGACTGGTGGCAACGCACATTGGCCTTCATCATCTTGGGCAAATGAAGCGGGGCTCCTTTATACTTCATCATCCATGCTCACATGCTATCAATGACAACATGCATGTTCTTCAAGATACAAGCTCTTCTCACACATGGATGCTACCATATGTGAAGATGAACAACTGCTTGTTGCACGGTACCAAACTTGGAGTAAAATTCTTGCATAACCGTGTCCAAGGACAACACTTCCTCCAGTATTGCCTTCTTCAATTCAGCTTGGGCAGACATTGTCACCAAGCATCCTCCTTGCTTGGCCACCTGTAGTTCCTTCACCATTCGCTCATTCTCAGCTATGAGGAAGTGAACGCTAGAGCTAGTGGCTTTAGCATACACTCTAGTTGCATTGGCCAAAGAAGCTGGGTCCTTGTGCACATTGGTCACGATCACTTGTTCTTCAACTTGTGCCGAGGATGTTTGGTTCTCTGGAGTTGGTACTCTGTTAGGATGCACAACTCTATGTTGATATTCATCAAAGGAGTTGTCGTGCATCTCTACTTTCGGCTGACCACCAAGGATCTCAATGCATTCTTGGTCATTTGAGACTTGCTCATCATCTGGATGCATTGTAGCGAGCAAGTTGACCTCTCTATGGTGAGGCATGAGGTCAGTGTCTTGTTCCAATTCCGACTGCTCCATGTCTACATCCAACTATTCAAAAGCCTATTCTATCTCACGAGTAAAGTCTTTCCCCTACGAGGGTTCACCCTGTTCACTTGATTCCAGCTGTTTAGAAGAATCAACTACTTGTATGTGCACTGATTCGTCTGTCTGCATGTGATGTGCCCACTGCTGAATTTGCTACTGCTGCGCTTCCCTATCATGTTGGCATAACTCTTGTTCTTTCTGAAGTTTCTCCCTCAGCTCATGCAACTCCTTCTCTGCTTCTTCCATTCTCTTTTGATCCCTCTACCTTCACGCGATTCTCTTGTTGCACTATTGCCTCTTCTATTGAATAGCCATAGCTGCTTGTTCTACAAGTGGATTTGCTCAAAAGTTGCAACTTTTTCCCTCCTCCATGCAGTCGAGAATATTTCTCTTCCCTTTGTCATGCTCAAGTATACTTGGCTCTACTGCCTTTGCTATTTCTACTACTGCTGCTACTGTTGGTGTTCTCTATGGTGCTGCTTCATGCTGCCATGCTAACCATTCTACGGTGAAAATGACTTGTTCATTGGGTCTGGAGTGATGGTAACAATACCTCCATGAGTCTTCCTCGACCCACTAAAATGCCCCATGGATCCAATTGAACTGAACTCTCATGCAAAGATCCTTCACAATGCACTATGGGTCATACGGGTTGAAGTTTCGGAGGTCGAACAGGTACTTCTTCAACATCCACTTGCTTGATGCTCTTGATCTCATATAACCAATTCCACAATGGAAGAGTGGGTCAAGGTTCCTTCTTCTTCTGCTGTAGCCTAGCTGTTAATCCTATTGAGATATGATACGATACTTCCTGCATGATGAACACGTCCAAAGCAAACTTTGGCAGAACATGCAGAGGCTTCTCTGCACTGAACACTCAGATGAACGTACTGCCCAGTGAGGCATATGAATCTGCAATGCCTAACAATGCCTTCATCACTTCTTTTGACATGCAGGGTGGATCTTGTTCGAATATCAACCTATACATTGGGGCAACAAGATGGTTGAACATCCGTTTGATCACTCCTTTGAAGCTGCACTCGGAGAATAGCTTGAAATATGTGCTTAGAACAGCCTCTGCCGATGACCATACCCACCCTAAGCCCGAGAACTCATGTTAGGCACAGATTGCATCTAGAATGTAAGTAGACATGTAAATCTCTACATGCATGCCTTCTGGTGACTATGGAGCCTTCATGATTTGCTCCTGCAGCTGATGAGCCAGTATGCCAGACTAGTTGCATGGTCTTCCTTCTCTAGCCAATTGATTTAGCGCAACCACCCAACTCTGAGGGAAGGTCTCAGTGCTCGCTTGTCCATCTGATACATCTCATCGTAATATTATGCCCAGAAGGTTACAAACTTC
Organism: Pinus taeda; assembly: GCA_000404065.3. Classification (NCBI taxonomy): domain Eukaryota; kingdom Viridiplantae; phylum Streptophyta; class Pinopsida; order Pinales; family Pinaceae; genus Pinus; species Pinus taeda. Next base: position 67,515 of record APFE030330274.1, read on the forward strand.
TTCCCATTGACACTGCTCAAGGTCATCGTCTCCGGGTCAGTGTGAGAGACAATCCAATGAACATATCCGCACATGGGAATGTGGGGTATCTACATGAAATCTAGTACATGCCAGACTTATGAATGTTCACATACACCTGATGGTCTTCAAGGTCTTCCCCAAAAGTACCTATGAATGTTTCATTAACCTCTTGCCACTTCAGTTTGATGTCCTTGTCTAGATACAACTTCGTACCTTTGTAGATTGACATGCTAGAGGACACCTGTTCAACTGTTATTCCAGCTGTGACACCATCAATGTCCTAGGATGTTTTTCTCTTGGAATCCATTGAGATAGATGAACACCTGAAATATCTGGAAAACAAGCAGCATGCATGGCAAGAAATATGTCGGTGAAAACAAAGCAAATTCGGGGAAGGTCATAACACATACCTGGGGAACTGATGAGCAAGATTACACAAATTTCATTCAGAGGATGAGTGTCTGGCTACTAGAACTATGCAAAAGGAAGTCTGGATTGACGAGGAGGCTGAATTGGCTGATGGGTCTGCAAAATGCACAATCCAGTTGGGTAGTTGGATGTTGGGATTGCGTAATGCGTGACTCCAGCTGGGAAAGATTGCTAGCCCAGGGATGGTTTTGCGCAAATTTTAGGACCAAGTAGCCACTGACCTCCAGAAATACACAATTTAGTCTAGGAGGATTGTGCTGGGCTAGAATGTGCAAATCTAGAGAGGAAGGTGAGCCTTCCTTCTCGAGTTTAATCGTGCCAAGGTTGGCCCGACTTGACAGTGGGAAACTGAAAGCAAGTGAGTCAGTGAAATGCATGACGACACTTAGTGATAGCAGAAGCATTAAACAGTGCATGCAAAACATGAATGGAAGATTGACCAAACAGATAACCATGCATGTGGGTAAGGCCGTTCGCTTGTTGGGCGAATATCCGTGTAAAACAATTTCATGCATGCGGCAATAGTGGGATAGCAACAAAAATTGAAACAGAGCTAGGATAAGCTAGAATATATGTAAGCGATAGCAGGTGTTCAAAGAAATCAAGCAAACAACACTCACACAAGTGAATACACAAAAAGTGACAGAAATGCTGAAAAGGACAAGTTGAGGCCACTTACCCGTGAATAGCTGAGCTAGATGAGTCAAAGAGTCTTGGATGTGTTGTGGGATGTTAGAGCTCTAAGGTCAATGTGAAAGAATGAGATCTGATGCATCGAATAAATAAGTTTGGTCTCAAGACGTGCATGCCACAAATCTTGGAAAAAGAGACACTTGGAGGGAAACTTCTAAAACAACTTTGCATGTAACCCCCAGATGCTAAAACTAGCTCCATAAATCATGCGATACCTTTTGCATGTTGCCTCTTGCTATTTTGAGAAGATAATGTGATGCATACATGCTAGTCAAGTCTCCTCGGTCTCGCGTGGAACTAGCTAACCGAACTATCTATGCATGCCAGTGCTCAACTGCTTGGGAAAAATGCGCATTCCTGACTGTAAGCTGGGCTAACTACCGAAGGGGATTGTGTAGTTTCTGGGCCAAACAACTGAATACTACCCATATTTGTGCAAATCCTGGGTTGAACTTCCTATTGATGGGAAAAATTGCACAATTCCTGATGGGAGGGTTGGCTTGCAAGATTGTGCAATCCAGAAGACCAATAGGTTGTAAGAGAGAATTGCGCAATTCCTGGAGGAAAATGTTGGTTTCCCTCTAGGAATTTGCAATTTTGAAGGGGAAGCTGCTCAGCCTGTAGCTGAACGAAGTCCGGGTAAGCAACCTGTGAGGGGAATGGACCAACAGGCTACCTTTGTGCAAGGAAAACATTGAGGCTTGAGTACTTGACGAAGCAAGACAAAGTGCTGTGTAAGGTTGGTAGGGAGACTCCAAAACAGGCTAAGGAAAATTTTTGGATGGTGGTTTTAGCTGCTAAACATCCTCTAACTCTCCCTTGATATGGAAAAGGGTGTGCGTGGAAACCTCCAGACATGCACACAACATGGGTATGCATGTGTTTTGGGACTTTTCTCCTCAGACTTGTGCTGTGACTCTGAGATTTCTTGACGATGAATGGATCATTGAGGATCACATTCCATTACAAATCTTTTAATTGAACTTCCCACAATTTCTTCTACTTGGATTTATCTTTGAGAACTTAGAATTTAAGTTCATGCAGCTGGGAGGTCATATGGTTTTCACCTTTCGACGAAGCCTGGATACAACTTGTCCAAATATTTTTACACACATTTTGTGGGGATCCATTGTAGATGCCTTACCATCAAAACAAGAGTTTTAAACCTATTTCTAGATTTTATGATCCATGCCTTCTATGTTTATTCCAAGATATAATCTCATTTAGATCACTTGAGATATTTTATGAGTTCTAACTTCAAGTTGAACATGTTATCACCCTCAAATATTTTAACATTATGACTATGGGTCCTACCTTAGAGGTGTTATAAATAGACTTTGACCCACCTATATAGAGACTTTTTTTTGGGAGGCTAAACTCTTTTATCAAGGGCCTACATACTTATTATACCCAAATATACTTCAACATGGATTAATGGAAAATCAATTCGAGTTTGTTGACAACAAACCAAGTTGGGATTCTTTTTCTAGCAATTGAAAAGATTTCAAAACCAATACAAGCTATACCTATAAAACCTAAAATTCAATCAATAATTGGTTGTGACAATTGGGTTTTCTTATGATAAGAACAAGAAAACCAATTTTCTTTGTCTTAGTTACAAATCTAAATCAATCGCACTCTCTCTCGTCTCTCATGGAAAACTCTACAATTTCTTCACTCTCTTTTAAAATACTTCCATTATATCAACAAGTAACAAAGTTTTAAAAAACTCATGAATTTCTATTAACTCCCTATTTTTTCTAGGTTTATCCATGTTTTGTACGACCAAATGACACTCACCCTAACTCAATAACAACATAGATTCCTTCTAGATTACATTTAGGAAAATATTACAGAATAAATAAAATTTAAGGAAACCATCTTCCTTTAGAAAATAGGGCTGACATAAGGAGGTAAAAATGATTTAACTGGGACATACTCCTGCATCAACTACTCATGCTCCCCTACCATGCAAAAAAACACTTCATTTTAGAATGCCTCATTTCCATGCAAAAAGCACATCATTGTTTTTATTGGAACTGAGGTAAAACACTTCAACACAAAATGAAATAAAGGCATACATTTGTATAACATATATGCCTTCCATGAAATGGAGGAAATGAGGTATTTCCAACACAAAAAATAAAATCAAGCCAAATATAATCGTCAAGGGGGGAAGCTATAACATATGTTTCAAATTTCCAAAGCACCCATAGTAGGGTGAATGTGGTTTTTTCACTCCTAGTTATCTTAATGTTTTGTCCATCATTTGACCTCCTATGTAAGAAACCATGCAAACAATAATTTGTTTGGCTACAAAGAAAATTTCTATAGGCATAACATGTTAAACAACCATATTTATTTCATGTAATATTTCCACATAAGTCTGTTTACATAGTCTTCCAATTCAAGTTTTAAGTAGAGGCATGCATACATTTTATAAATTCAATGGCTTGTCACCATTTTAAATAAAAAATACCCATTCTATTGGTTGGCTATCAATCACATCGTTATCCAACTTGATAACATTTTTAAATAATTATAGAGATAAGAACTAAGTTGGATTAGCTAACGACATCCCTTCATGTAGAACTAGGAGAGACTACCAAAGGAAATGGTCATTAAAAGGAAAACCATACCATAATGAAGTGTCTTCCCATGAAATGAACAACTTAATAACCTCCTATGCATTGTATTTTCTTTGGACCAGCAAAAAAATAACAATCATAACATAAGTAAGGGTTCCTATGAGGATGTACAAAGGAAGGCCCTACCAATTATCTTTCCCCCATGGATAACCTTGACTAATATTATTTTTTTGAACATGTTTCCTTGCTTCACGAAAATTCATGCCCCCTATCATCCATTTAGAACAATAAGACTTAAAACAAATTTTTGTTGTGATAATAGTCAAACAATCATAATTATAGAAACATAACATAAATATGAAATGGCATTGACAACCAAATTTTAAAAACATAATATCAATATTCTATATGAATCTCATTGACTCATTACAAAAAGAGAATAAAAAATCTAAAAAATAATCTTACAAAATTCATTACCTTTGGAATATATTCAAAATGTCACCCTATGTCCCTAATATTTTAATAAGTATTAAAATTAAGAAGTAAACTAATATTTTAATAAGTATTAAAAGTAAGGAGGACGAATTGGAGATAAAATTAGTGCACCCTATTCGTAACATGAAAATTCAAATTTTGGTGTACTATGAGATGGAGTCTACAGACTATTATTATCCTTTTGAAGACAACACTGCTATCAACCATTACAAATAAATATATCAACACATAATAATAATAACTATCCAATTCTAAAAGAAAATATCTTTTTAGCCTGAATTAAATTTGGAATCTTACAATTGCACACTTGAGAGGACTAATACGGTGACAGATGCATCTTTTGGATTGTTAGTCCATCGAATATTCTTAATTTTAAGGTCATATTGAATACCTCTACATCGATGCCTAGATCTTCAAAAATCTAGGAATGGTGTCTCATATTTCACATATAGATAATGGATGCTCATTTGAACTAAACTAAGATAATTTGTTAGTATATCCCATTAGAAATTTGTTGATGACAAATCTATTGTCATTGTTTTAGTTTTTTATTGAAGTTAGTGAACACACATTCTAACATAAGCTGCTTGAAACCAATTTGAATATAAAGGAAAGGTTTTCTTAATGTCTAGACACATTTTCTAGTTTGATATAGATATATAGATATAGATATACCTTATGTTCTTATTAAGTGTTTCCTTTCTTATCCTTCCCCAACGTTGCTTTGAGAAATGTTCTGATCATTAGTAGTTGATTTTTGATTCATTCTCCAACACACAATTTTGGTTTTTGTTTTGTTTATCTTTCCTAATTTTGTTTTTTATTAATTGAGTTTTCATAATCAAATAACCTATTATCAAATAACTTATTTTGATGAAACTTGATATATTGAATTAACTAATATTAAAGTAGGTTGAAATGTTTTCCTGTCATAGTATCTACAACCATTTAAAATTTTGACTTAAATAACGTTTAAATACATATTATTTACTAGGGTATTTACGCAGTTTATTAAATATAAGGATGAAATATTTTTATTGGTGATTTTTATCAACTAGGGTATTCATATAAATTAAATGGCTAATAAACGTTGAGAAACATAAATCCATAATAACTATCAAAACATTGGCTTTATTATCTATCTTAAGTTCCTAAATTTAAAAAATTCATAAAAAAATTAAATTTAAACTTTATTATTATTAATAATTAGGCTGATAGGCCTTCCTATGCATCAACAATCGTCAACACTTTTACCCTGCTCCGTTCGATCAGGTGAGACACTTTCAACCGTTGATTTGAAGTGTGATTGCTTTTTCCAAATATCAGTTGAGTTGCCTTCTTTTCACCTCTGAGTTCTGCTATGTGATCAGTGGCATGGAAAGATATTTTTACTGCTTTTTCCATTCTTTGATATTTTTAATTCTTTTTCAAATTCTTTTATCTGGCCCTGCTCCCTCGTTGTCATCAAATTTGTAGAAGGCTGCCTCCTCACCCCAACCCTGAACCCCAATCCCGTATACGCCCAAATCTTCCAATTCAAGAACAAACGTGGAATCGAACTCAGGACTGGCTGTGTCGTTGCCGGAATGGGCCTAGCCTTGCTTGGCCTCGATGTGGTCTTGACTGAACTGGGATCCGACGTTGGAAGGGTGAAGATTTCTCAGCTCTATTGGAACAACGAGAAGCAGATTCAGGTATTGAAGCCTCCATTTGATTTCATTGTTGTCAGGGATGTTGTTTATTTGGAGAATATTGTGGAGCCTTTGATTTCCACCTTGAATGCCCTTTCTAGAGCGAATATTGTAATTCTATTAGGTTATCAGATATGATCTCCAGAAGCCCATAAGCTTTTTCGGCAGATTTGTCCTAATTATTTCATTGTGGAGAAAGTACCCCATGAGGATGCATTCGGAGTCTGCGTATGAAGAAACTGATGTGTATATTCTCAGTAAAAAAATGACCTAAGTGTGGGTAAAACAAGGTTTTCTAGGGTTTAGGGGTAGGGTGCAAATTGTATATGGGTTATAAAGTAGAGGGCACATAAAGTACCTAGCCTTGTTATGCAAAAACTCTGATCAGATTGCCACTGGGGGAAATCTTAGGCAGATCCTATTTCTGGAACTGGGTTGTCCAATTTTGTTCTGCCATAGGACAACGTTGCAGCTTTTGAAGTCGACATTCTTCTTTATGTGTGTGAGCATGAAGCCTCCCAGGCGAAAGGCGGCCGAAGAAGGCTAGAAAAAGGGTCACTATCATCTCCTTAACTGGTCATCGTTTTTATTTTCTTGATTTTCCGGATGGCAATGATTGGTTTGCATAGTCAAGACTGTGGAACATTGGCGTTTATATTTGCTACTTCTTTGCTTTTGAATGGGGATAATGCTCAAGCATTACAGGTCTGGGTTTTGTTTTTTGTGGTTTTGTTATAGCTCATGAATGGGGAACTTTGATGCAGCCTTTTGAGTTCTAGCTTTTGATTCTAATTGTATGTGTTTTGTCTGGTGTTGGGTTTAGGGGCCATGGGGCTTTGAAACAGTTTTTTGAGGCTCACCCTTTCATTCCTATGGCGTATATGTTTCTCGAATTGGATTCGAGGCTTGTCGATTGGTACTCTCTTTTTCGAATTACTTATATCATTTTAAACATATTTTATTTTTGTTATAATTTTGAGAGGGTTTAACTCATTTAGCTGTTTGGATTGGAACAAATTGAAATGATGTAAGCATCATATTGCTCTTCGGAATCTCTAGAATGAGGTTAAAATTGTTAAAGTATTATTTTTTTATTGCAGCCTGTTTGGCTTTATGGTACCCTGTAGCTTATTTTTATCGAACTGGTAACAGCATTGCAAACTCTTGTTCAGTTTTAAATCATGATATTGTATCTGTTCTTGATTTCTAAAGACGTTGAAATGAGCCTCCTCAACTGTTGTGCTTTTAATTGATTACGTAATTAGTGTTAAATTGTGAGGGTATATATATTTGTAGTTTTTATTGATTTAAGTACTAATTTCTCTAGTAGGGATGTATCCTCTCTTGTTGGCTTTTATAGAAAGAAGTTGTGTGATTTGGTTTTATATATAGAGAAGTGCTTCTTTTTTCGTTTTAAGTTATTATACATACATAAAAAGTATAGTTTTTTCTTAGTTTTTAGAGTGGTTTCTGGAATGTTTTGAATCATCTGATTGGAATCAAACTAATTTATCCATAGGTTAAATTAGTAGAGATAAAACAAATTCAGGATGAAGGTAGAAAAATCTGATCATAAGTTTAAATAGTAGAGATTAAAAAAAAAAAAAGGCCCTGATCAATCTATAGTTTAAAATGGCAGAGATCATCCAAAAAAAAAATGATCAATATATAGTTTAAAATGGCAGAGATCAACCAAATCCAAACGTGAGACTTAAAATGGCATAGATCATCCAAATCCAAACATGAGACTTAAGATGGCAGAGATCATCCAAGTCCAAATGTGAGACTTAAAATGGTAGATATCATCTGATTCCAAATGTGAGATGAAGATGGAAATAGAAAAAAAATGATCTATCCATAGTTTAAAATGACAGATCATCCAATTCTAAATGTAATTGTTAGAAAGAATGTGACTGTCAGTTTAAAATGGCAAAGATCATCCAATTACATAGTTTAGAATGATAGAGACATCCAATTACAAATGTGAATGTTAGAAAGAATGAGACTATCATAGTTTAAAATGGTAGAGATCATCTAATTCCATAGTTTAAAATGAAAGAGACATCCAATTCCAAATGTGAATGTTAGAAATAATGTGACTGTCATAGTTTAAAATGACAAAGATCATCCAATTCCAAATTTGATTGTTAGAAAGAATGCGATTGTCATAGTTAAAAATGGTAGAGATCATCTAGTTCCATAGTTTCAAATGACAGAGATCATCCAACTTCAAATGTGAATGTTGAAAAGAATGTGACTGTCGTAGTTTAAAATGGCAGAGATCATTCAATTCCATGGTTTAAAAGGATAGAGACATCCAATTCCAAATGTGATTGTTAGAAAGAATGTGACTGCCATATTTTAGAATGACAGAGATCATCTAATTCGATAGTTTAAAATGATAGATCATTCAATTCCAAATGTGATTGTTAGAAAGAATGTGATTTTCATAGTTCAATTCCAAATGTGATTGTTAGAAAGAATGCAACTGTCATAGTTTAAAATGGTAGAGATCATCCAATTTCATAGTTTAAAATAATCCAATTCGAAATGTGATTGTTAGAAATAATGTTACTGTCATAATTTAAAATGGAATAGGTCATCCAATTCCATACTGTAAAATGGACGAGATCATCCATCTCCAATTCTGAGACGAAGATGGAAATAGAAAACCTGAGCTATCCATAGTTTAAAATGGCAGAGCATTCAATTCCAAATGGTGATTCTGTGGTCAGAGAAACCTAGAGAGGTGCATGATTTTGTGCTGCAGAACATTTTAGGAGGTAGTAGTTCTAGTAGGATTCTTTCTTATTCCATTGAGGACTGTATCATAATGAGAATCAATCGACAGGGCAATGCAGTTCATGGATGTTATACGAATTTGACTAGAGTGTGGGAAGGTCCGGGAGACTATGGTAGTGCAAATATGCTTTTAATTGATACTTCAAATGTGGCCAGGGTTAGAAATCAAGATGGAAATGTCATTTGCCCCATTCCCTACCAATATCATGTGCAGGCTTCTCATGGGAAACTAGAGACCTATCTCTTGCCTTACTTGGAATGTTTGGAATCGGTGCCATGTTTTCCTGAATTTGTAAAGAATTTTCCATTTTGCCTAGACGGAACTTAGTTGGCAACGTTCTCAATTCGAAGAGGGCAGGGTTATTCCACCACAGAGTCATGGAATTGTAAACAACTGGAATATGTTTCTGAGCAGTGTAACTGAAACTTCTAATTCTTAGTTGCATCAATTTAATACTCAATGCCTTGGGATTAGTAATACTGCCCAACATTTTCCCATTACAAGAACAAACATCTCATTCTCACAGTCAGTTCCACCTACTGCTAACTTTGGTATTTTTGAAATGTATCACGGAATCTCATCAAGGGTATTCTTGGGTTTCAATGATCATATATAGAATTATATCAACATTAATTATATGAGGGAACTGATTAATCTGAGTGATGACAATATGAAATATGCGAGGGAACTAAATTGGGGGAAGGTTGATTTACATAATGTGGCCTATGAGAAGGAAAAATTGGAAAAGAAGCTATAAGAAAGGGACAACTATCTACAAAAAGAGGTAGATTCCTTGAGAAAAGTAACTGAAGAAAAGAAAAAGGCAGAAGAGAAAAACGCTGACATATCAAAAACATTTGTAGAAAGAGGTAGGGCTTTGAAACATGTGAAACTGGAGAATAACTTAGCAATAAAACAGGGAGAAAACATTATTTGTTCTTTGCAGGGAACTGTCCAAGTTCTGCAAGAAAATTTAGGAAGCTTTGAGAAGAAAGAGAGAGAGAGAAAAATATTTATCAAGATGGAAGCTGAGAAAGAAATGGCTCAAGTTCGTTTTACTTTGAAAACTATTCCTAAACTGAAACAAGAAGAAAACTCTATGTTTGGAGAACAAAGGTTGATTAAAGAATCGAGGCAGCAATGGAAAGTAAAACATCAGTTAAAAACTGATCAGTGTATGTTGGTAATTAGTCCATAGGCTCAATAGTTGACAGTGGAACCTTGTCAACAAATCTGTAACAAGGGAAAAAGTTCTCATATGAGTGGAGATGAGAACACAAGTGATAGAAGTCATTTACTTCTTACAAGTGATGCTGAGGCTCTACATTGTTATATATGTATGGAGTGGACAACTACAGGGGATCACTGTATATGGTATGTGCAATAATGCCACTGAGAAAGGCCATTCTACTTTTTTTTGGGTCAAGACTCAAAACTATTAGAAAAGTCAAGCGATGTTTTCTTTGACATTCAAAGACTTGAACACTACTTTCAATCATTAAAATAATGTACACGACATATAATCTTGATAATGAGTGAAATCAGTACTTCTAATGCTTTTGGGAAAGAAAATTACTGAAATGTTGGTATAAGCTGGTTATGTGTACAAGCCACAAATTGTCATAAAAACATAGAGAGTGCTGCAGGAGGTATAAGCTTTCAACTTGTAAGAAATTTACATCCGTGTTCTTTATAATTTGATGTGTATCTCAAAAGAATGAAAATAGAGATTATCCACCTTTTTCATGTCCAGTTTGTCAACCATTACAATTCTAAAACACCATAATCTCCAATCGAGTAGCCTAAATAATCATGTCCTTTTTAAAATTGAAAATAGATTTCTATTATCAAAAAATCATTATGTTGCAAATGCTTTTTACATTGAAAGGAAGATTCGTTGCAAAGCAAGGCTCAGATTTTCTGGTCACACAGCCTATTGTGGTGAAGTTACGGTAAAGTTCATCACAAAATCTCAGTATCACATTAGTTGCAACAAATAATCATGTGAGAGTAAACCTTTGCATATAACTCTTTAGGGAAGGAGTTAACTGTCGATTTTGTTTTCCATGACTGATTGTCCCAATTCTCTCTTTCCTCAGTTGTTTCTTCAAGAGTGAAGCAACCAACTTCCGTCAGTACTAGTAGTCTTCTATTAGTTTGATGTATATGTCTTGTTATAGAAAATCATATAAATTATCTTTTTCCTTGCATCAAAATGTTTTATTCATTTTATAAGAGATTTCAAATGTCCAAAGATTGACAATTGAAAAATGAAAATGCAGCTCCCTTGCTTGTGGACACATGTTTGGCATGTCTTGTATTAGAAAGTGGCTTCAACTACATGAGAATAACATTGTCAAGGTAAGATTATTCAACCTCGCAATTGTTGATTTCCATGGTCTTGATGTTAAATGAACTGGTAAGGCTATGAAGTTTTTCAAAAAGATTAAGTTTCTCTGTTTTTGTTGCAACCAAATCTTGCGGATTATAATTTTCTATTTCTGTAAATGTGTACTGTCCACAATTCAATAACAAGGCTGAGCTGGATGACATCAGAACTCTTTATGCCCAAGTTATAGCTGTCACTACTCAACAATAGTGTCAGATTAGTCGTCTTTGTTGCAATACCCACAGTTTTCTATCATCAAGAAACTGATGAAGATAATTTTTTGAAGGCATTAGAAGGCTACTCCCTCCCCAATTCCCATAAATATTTGTTTGGTGAAGGGTAAAGGTTTTGACAGAAAGGAAAACTTGCGAAATTCTAAGGCTCTTTTAATTTCTGTAATGCGCTTGAAAGCTCTTTTAATTTATGTCATGCACCTGAACATCATTTGCTTTCTAATTTTGTATCAGTAACACGATGCTTATCAAAGAAGCACAAAGCATTAGACTAAAAGAACAAAAAGTTAAACATAAAAAAGCTAATTACAAATTTGGATAATTTCTGCCTTCCCTGGGGAAATTGTTACCCAATTTTGTTGATTTTAAAAGGATCTACCCTTTTCAATGAAGGATGTAATAGTCTTAGGTTCTTGGTATGGATCTGCATGTTTTGTACTATTTAAGCATAGACAAACATCTTCTAATGTGAAATGATGTAATAGTCTTAGGTTATTTGTGTGGACCTGCATGTTTTGTATTAATAATCATAGACAAACATCTTCTAATGTGAATATTAATAATGGACAAACATATTCTAATGTGAAATGATTGAGCTAGGGACATAACACTTTATCTTGTTAAAGAGATTTAACGCATAAGCACTAGTGTAAACGATATCATGAGAAACAAGCATGTGGAGGTTAAAGAGATTTGAAGCAGAAGCACTACTGCAAATGATATTATGAGAAACATGCATGTGGAGGTGAGTAAAGTTCTTCATCAAAGCAACATGAGCATTTGAAAGCAGGAGTTGTTAAATGTTCTATGTTTTTGTCTTTTCTTTTTTTGATATATTTTTTGAATGGGATGCATCCAAGCATTGAAATTTCAGAAGTTGAGTTTATTGTGCATATAAAATGGCATGTGTTCATGCTTTTGAAATTTTACTCAGAGAAAAGAAAAGATGGATTTGGTATTGCATATGAATGAGATGTATTCTTCGTATATGCTTGGCCATCTATAGAGGTTTCTTGATTTTGGGTAATTAACTTAACCTCTTGATTTTGGGTAATTAACTTACTCTAAAATGAAATAAGATAGTCAATGTGTTCCTAAAAAGTAATTGCACAATGATCCAGTCCAAGAAAACAAGGTTTTCCATAAACTAATCAACTCTTCTAGAAAAATTCAACAATTCCAGTTTAATAATCCTATCGTCCTCTCTTTGTACCTTTTGGGACAATTGCTAGTTATAGAAAGAATGAATATATAAGTTAAACATTTATACATTTAGGAAAACATGGAACACTATTTTTAAATGTGAAGAATTACTCTTCCCATGAAAATCCTTAATCTATAATACCATGGTGTATCAATACCATCCACCCAAAAAACTATAAGTCCCTTCTAATGACATTTGTTTATCTGACATTTTTAATTAATCAATTTAATTAAAATGAAAAAGAAGACGTAACTAATTTGGAGATAAATCTAAACCTTTGATTTGAGTACTATTATTAGTATTCTTGAATATTCCATGGAAGTTAAATTCCTATCATTTAACTAATAATTATAGATAACTAAATTAAATTTCTCTCTATTCCAAAATAGACCAAGTGTATAAACTCTATTATATGTAGTGACCTTAATCATATATATATAGATAGATATATATTTATTTTATTTTTTGAAATATTTATCCACTAGCGTTATGAATTTGTTTATAAAGTAATTTACTAGATAAAGAAGTTTTAATATTGTTAAAGGCAAATATATTAAAATCATCTACTTTTGTTATAGATAATTTATAAACTGTGCTCCTAAGGAGTATGTTGAAAAGTAGTCCCATATTATAAAAATCTTATTAAATTATAATTATTATAAAATCAAATATAATTCTTTTGATTTATTTATATAATAGCATATATTAAAAATATATTATAAACTTATGTTTTCAATTAAAGATATGTTTTTTATTCATTTATTATACGACGTATCTAGTGTATAGTAATTATTGATCTATTTTTAATTTCCTTATTAATTATTTTTTATAAATATATATATATAAAGAAGCTAAATAGTATTTTTTTTCTAATTAAATTAAATTTTAATGTGAATTATATTTTATAATAAATTTAATATAGAATAAAAATAAACTTTAATCATTTTATTGATTGAATTATATAAAAAATCAATATGGTTTATAAGTTATACTTTTTGAAAATCTATCAAATTTATTTAGAACTCAACCGTGATTAATTGAAATTAAATTGATTTGTCTTCGTAAATGAACCACAATGGTGGGAATTTGAATCTTTGATTTTTCAGTTTTTATGAATCTCAGGTTTTGATCACCAATTGAGCTCCTTTGAGAGAATATCGTTATTTTTAAAATCAAAATATAGGTTAATACATTATATTGATGAATTAATTCTAATTAAAAAAAACATTTTCCAATCATATCTAACAAAAACACTAACTTATAATGGTTTAAAAATTTCTCATGAGTATGTTAGTGAAGGTAAGATTTTTGATCTCTTCTTTTAATGTATCAATGTCTTCATTGTCATATTGAATAAAGCAAAACATCTTTTAATCTATATGGTAAGATGGAATAAGTTAAAGTATGTACAAATGGAAAGTATTGCACTTCAGAATTTTGAGTGTTTATTTTAATTAAACTTGCTAATATTTTTATATATTTTTATTTATACTATTTATTTTCATTTAAATAATTTTTATTGTTTAATTGTTATTTAAATATTTTTAAAAATAATATTTTTATATTTCTAATTAGGCCGATAGGCCTTTCTTTGAAACAAGCTTTCGTCGTCCTTTTCATTACTAGGTCGACACGTGGCGTGAAATTTGGTTCCAGCAAAACGCGATTTGCAGAAGAAAGTCTGGGGATTTTTCCTTGCTTTGGGGATTTTTCCTTGTTTTATTTTTGGTATGATGCTGGGCAAGCGTTGGAGGCCCATCCAGAAGCCGCAGAACAAGTTTCGTCTAAATAAAAACCGAGACCCGAGCTCCTGTAAATCCTCTGCATTTTTTCGTTGGTTTGGGGGCGAGTTGTGACTCTTGCGATCAACGCTGGTGTCAGCGTTCCAGGTATGTCTGCAAGTTTGGCGTAATTTGATTCCTATAGAAGGGAGAGTTTGCCTGCAAATCTGGTTCAGGCACAGCGAGATTATTTCGGTGATCACACCTATGAGAAGATTGATATGCCTGGTTTCTTCCACACTGAGTGGTTCAAGATTGCAAAACAATCAAAGATTTGAATTTTTTTAGATTGTCGAACCCCAGAGAGAATAAGCCCATCCATGCTTTAGGTTTAACTGTTAAATTGCATCGTGAATTCTGTTGGCAATTCATAGTTTCTTATGAAAGTTTTCCCTATCAATTGCTTATGTGTTTTCTGTACTTTTTCAAATTCAAAGAAACAAAGAACGTATCGAGGTTTTTGAATAAATCCTTGCTTGAATTTCAAAGCAGAAAGCTACTAATCTGGTGCGTTTTACTGGATTAAGAGATCAAATTTTAGCTATCTTATTTTAAAAATGAATACAGAGGCAGGCTGCTTATGTTCAAATTGGCTATTTTGCTGACCAGAATATAATGGTTTATGTGGTTAGACAAAAGGTTGTGGATCTATAAGGTCTTTGTGAAGGTTTTCAAGAACATTTTCTTGGATGTATGGAAATTTTCTGCATTAAATGTATATACTGTGGTGTGTGGGATAGGCTAATGTTTGCAGGTTATACAGGAACTTTCGGAAATAATTTTCTGTATTGAATGTATATATTTTAGTGTGTGCGTGAGGCTTATTGTTGCAGATTGTGCAGAAACCTGTGTAGTTCTTGCTTGGTCTTCGTTGATGGTTGAACATAAATTCTTTTTTCCTTTTCTAATCTGCTAACTTATAGTTGGGTATGGAACAGAGCTTATGCTAAAGGATTCCAGAGCTGGGACTGTAGTTAGCTACTTGATTGTATTATTATAGGTAATTGGGATTAAAAGGATGGCATAGCGACTGAATTATCTTGAAATACGGTAAAACATCTGCCTTTTCTGTAGCAACAGATTTGAAATGAACTAATCAGACATAGGACCTTTCTGTGGCATTTATCTACTCTTGCTATTATATTGCCCTGATGCAAGTAGAAAATATATTAAATGGTAGATCATCTCCATGGATTATATTAAGAAAGCATTGTCATAGATCATCTCCATGGATTAATGGATTATATTAAGAAAGCATACTTATCTCAAGAGTGCAAATAGTCGGTAAATCCTTCAAAGTTTTAATATGAGAAAATTTATAATTCAAAGGCACATTTTTCCAAGACTTTTCTGATCTGCTATATAGTTTTGAAAATTTGGGATAAATACCCTAATGCTCAACAATATCCTGGCAAATCTTAAGATTGTATGGATCTATTTTTGTGATATTGTCAGAAAATAGCTAAGGAATATTCTTCCCTTATGATTTTGTTGAATTTATCTCTTTAACATTTCTGGAGTTTCGTTGGTTATAGTAGCCCATTGTTCCTTCAGACATGCAGATTAAATGAGATGGAACTTCTCACTTAATTGGTTTTTTGTGTTGGTTATTTGACTAGACTCTCGAGCATACGTTATCAGTCAAACACAAGATAGCTTTCAGAATGCTTGTTGAAACTGCAAATTATCTCTTTAACATTTCTGGAGTTTCGTTGGTTATAGTAGCACATTGTTCCTTCAGACATGTAGATTAAATGAGATTGCACTTCTCACTTAATTGGTTTTTTGTGTTGGTTATTTGACTAGACTGTCGAGCATAAGTTATCAGTCAAACACAAGATAGCTTTCAGAATGCTTGTTGAAACTGCAAATTATCTCTTTAACATTTCTGGAGTTTCTGGAGTTATCTTGTTGATCCTCCGCCGCCAATTGGAATTATAAGAATTGATGTCTATAATTAAATAAGCCTCTCTCTGTTCTGAATCCCCTCTCCAGTCTCCGCTATCTTTTGAAAATCGATGAAGCTTGGCTATCATTACTTTCGGCTTCTACCCTAAGAAACAACACATGGTTTGCCACTGTTGAGTAAAAATGACAAGTTGAAGGCTATTTATATCATTTGTTTAGCTAATGTTAGGGAATCCAAATACATCAAGCATGGAAGAGGATATATACCAATAGTTCATGGGGGGGAATACTATCGAAAAAAAACCTGCAAGAAAAACTGTAAGCAGGCCACTTTCATAAGCCTTCTCAACTCGCAATAAGGTATTCTTGGTAAAGGCAAAGCACATTTAGAGTAAAGCACATTTAGAGTCGGACAAATTGTATAGCAGCTAATTAACTGAAGTCTTTGGTTTCCTTATTTTTGCATGGGTTATGAGCATTATTTTGATCACATATTGTTATCTCAATATGGTATTCAGCAGTTAAAAAGCTGCCCTTATTGATCATTGGATGATATTTGCTATTTTTTAATCAGAATTTCCTTTTTATTTTATCATGTTGACATGTCCTGAGTGAACGCTGAAGTGGGACGAGGTAGCGAGAGAAAACTGTCAGGTTGTTGGTTTATCCTTACACCTGATATGGTCATCCTTACATTTCCAGGACAACCTGTCTTCATTTCATGTTATATATAGTCTTGATCTGAAGGCCTTGATCTGAAGGCATTTTTCACCCTCTAATTTCTCTTGCCATAGGCCAAGAGAAGGAAAGACTCTTTGAAAGTTAAATGCTCTTCGGAAGGCCTGCATGCAATATGCAAATGACGGTATTGCATTTTTGTGGCTGGTTTGAATAAACAACAGGTAAGCACACCTGATAGTAGAAATCATCAAATTGTGTACTGTTTAAAAAGATGTCGAAATTTAGCACTATATACTGGGAATGGCGAAGCCAACTCCAGTGAGCAATGTAGGGAATGAGGTTCGGAGGAAATTAGCATTCATATGCAGTAGCCTTATCGGTTAAATATGAATTGGGACTGCTTGGTGGTAAAAGTACAACTTTATTTCCAGGATAAAGTTCTGAGTATAATTTAATTTTGGGATTGAAATGCTGAGTTTAAATTTATGATTGGAAACTTTTATTTAATAGTTTTATAATTATAAATTTATTATATTTTTATAGGTTTTAATTAATATATAATTTTTTTATACTTTTAAAATAAAAGAAATATATATTTAATCTTGATAATTAAATAGTAAAATATTATACCCAGTTAAAAATAAGTTGAAATTTTTAATATAGTTTAAAGTTATTAAGATGATTGGTCAGTTTAGGGTAATAAATATAATGCTAGAAGTAGCTGATATAATGTTCTTTTCTGTTAGCCTATTATTTTGCAGGATGTAGATCTCCTCAAGCTTTAACATGAATTGTTGGATGTGTTCAATAAAATTCGAGAACAAGGCACTTAGATCTGAAACATTGCGATTTGGTTGGGGACATGAAATTCGAGAGAAAAAAAAAACAAAACAAAAAACAACAACAGGGTTGTAATCTATGTGAAGTACTAATGGAACAAACAAGAAACCCTCTATAGAGGGATTCGTGAAAGAAGCACCGCTTATAAATATCATGAAATTTAATATGTACTTCAAGAATCAACTATTGTTCCATTTTGGACATCAAACATGAACCCTGCATTGATGGTTTCAACAATCTCTTCTTTTGCGGATACCTTTAATCTCTATAAGTGGGCAGAGTTTGGCAATTCTGGACACCCTATATACCTCTTGGCAAGTCATTATGGAAATTTTATATTATTAAAGCTCATTACTGTTGTATGAATTATTTTTTATAAATTTAAAATAGTGAGTCTTATTAAAAGCAAGTAGAGGTGTATTGTGTAGTTGTTTTAATAATTTTTTTATAGACTTTAATGTATAATATATTTTTCTAAAATTCCATGAATATGATAATTTTATTGAATAAGTTGTGGAAAATAGTATAAACACCAGTTTTGTCTCCAATGGCCAGGATGATCAGTACGCAACTAACATGTTTACTGAAAAAATTCTGCTATTCTCTTGTAATCTATAAGCCCCCAAAGCTCCTCATAGATCATATTCAATTCTGTAACTAAATTTTGCAATTCCAATTTAATAATCCTATCGGCCTCTCTTTGTACCTTTTGGGACAATTGCTAGTTATATTTTTTTATTAGAAATATAAAAATTCTTTTTGGTTGTTATTTTCACATATTATTAAGTATTATTAATGTTAAATAAAAAAAATATTTATTAGTTTTAGGGAGCAACTCAATTGGTGATTAATGTAATTTTAAAGAGAGGAAATTTACTGGTAACTATCTATCACACTAGATTCCTCTTGGATAAATAAATATATAAATAATAATAGATATTTCTCAAGTGAATTCTTTTCCTCCTACGTTATTTAGAATACCAATTGTAATTATCCACATTGCCTCTTCTCATATAAACCAGTCAATTAACAATTAATATGACTACATCTTCCAAGAAATTTCATCTTCTAAAAACATTTCAAAGCTTAAATAATTTTTTTTTTAAAGTATAAACTAAAATTTGTAATTATCCTCACAATTAGTAGGTTAAAAACAATTCCTCTTTTCATATAAAACATTCACCCATTCATGTACCTAATTAATGAACAATTAAAATGACTACATCTTCCAAGAAAACACGAGGTTGTAAAAAAATTCAAACCTTAAATTAAAAACATTTAAAATGCAAAATTAAAATATTACACTTCTTTAATTCTTTGTGTCACCAATGTTTACTTTCAACGTGAATGGTGTTTCCAAATTTTATGAATTCGAGAATAATTTGTGTCATCAATCTTTACTTTCAACTTGACAGGGGTTTCCAAAAAATATTGTTCCTTTAGAATCACATTGTCTCATTGACTAGCTACCGGGGCTTCCACTTTCTTTCTTTTCCTCGAGGTTGGGTTCTTCCTACACCACTTTGTTGTCCATTCCCTCATAAATTGCATTTTTCCCTGCTCTACTTCATGCTTTAAAGAAGCTCGGTATGATATTTTTTTCGGCCTTTAAAGCAGCTTGGTATGATCCTCAATTGTATTGAATGAAAACATATCAATCTCATTCTAGTTCTCATACATTAATCCGTTAATATATCTGCAAAATTTCTCAACATCCTCTTCATTATGACCAATTCTAATATTTAATTTATAAAATTATTCATTGCATTTCCTCACTTTCATGGATTCTTGTTTAATATTTTGCAATAGATTGAAAATATTCAATTGGTAATATCTGGGTATTAATGTACCTTTGAACTTTTCCACCATTCTAACATAGCTTATAATCTTGGTCTTGCCTTTCTTTTTCATGCATGCTTGCATTTCATCCCACCACAAAGTTGTGCAGACTTTCAACCATGTAATCACATCACTTTTTTTCTTCATATACATCCTCATAATGGAAATATTTGTCCATAATGTTACTCCAGTCCATTAATTCATAAACATTCAAATTATCTTCTTATACAAACACCTCTGATCCAGGTGAATATTGGTGGCCCCCCGCCTATTCTACTTGGGACCCTCATGATTGTTTCTTTCAGTTTTTCAGTTTCCTTAATTGTAGCACAATTTAATATTTTTAGTAGTTTTTCAGGTCCTAAACTTCCGGAGCTGTTTTGAGGCCCTAAATGACGTCTTTTTAGCAAACTTCCTACAATAATTGCATTAGGAATCATGCAAGGAGTTGTAGTCCTTGGAGAAATATTTTCAACAAGGTATAATATGCGTCAAACGGAGATAATATGACCAATCTACGACCCCGGGAAGTTGGCTGCCCAGCTAACCCCAACGAGGCCCCTAAACTCTTGGTGTTAGATCTCCTCGGGCTACGGTTTTGGTTGTTTAGGGTTTTCTCTTATTTTTCAATAATAAAAAGACCCTTGAGCCTCATTGTAACTCAGTTCAGAGGCATGTAGCCACCACATCTCTTCTCAGAGATAAGCTACCATCCCCCGAGCTATATTATATCCATTGTGTTTGTAACCATAGTTCAGTGTTTTCTATTAATGAAATGAAGTGTTTTTCTACTGCATATATGTGTTTATGAGTATATTTGTAAGTTTTTGTGTTCCTGTTTAATTTCAGATCAGTGGTATCATAGCAGTATGCTCCTTCTCTTTTTTTCTTTGAATTTTCGCAATGAGGTCAGGGTATAAGGAGTTAGGGATCGATTTGGTTGAACCATTGTAGGATCAACCTTGAAAAACCAAACGGCCTCCCATGGCAGAAGAAAAGAAAGACGAGGGGGCAGGCGATCCTTTCAAAATGTTGCCCAAAGAAGCCCTTGAACGATGGAGGGATGCGATGATGGATAAGTTTGCCTAGTTCCTTCGACGGCTACCCACGGGCGATTCATCTTCATCTAGCAGTCACTCTCGAGGTGCCACTCCTTTTAAGGTACAAGTTAACTTCGATATTACCATATTCAAAGGCCTCATATATGCAAACACTGTAGAGAAATGGTTAAATCTATTGGAAGGATATTTTTTCGTTCATGACTTTTCCAATCGGGAAAAGATTACGTTTGCACTTCACAAATTTGTCCCATAGGTCAAGGACTGGTGGGAAACGTACTGTGAATAGTGTCAAGTCAGGATATAACTCCTTAAAACAAAACTCTGTTATATTCATTAAGGCTAAACATTATTATATACAAGAGGGAGTGACTGTTCGATTCATCTCATGACTCTCTATCTTATTTATTATTTATTTACATTAATTACAGCTATTCACCCAATCCTTCTGATTAGGTGTCAACATTCTCCCCCTTAATATAAAAGGTTGTTGGTGAGTCCAAGCATCGTTCTGAATCTTTCAATATTTTCTCTTCCAAGTTCTTTGGTGAAGATGTCTACAATTTTCTCATTAGTGGAACAATGGCGGAGAATGGATGTTTTGGGCCTTCTAACATGATGTTGAATCATTGATATTAGTTATTGATGTGCTTTGTTTGATCATGGAACTTTGGGTTCTTGGCCAACTTTATTGCAAATTTATTTTCAATCATGAGTGGATTTGATTGCACTTGTTTTACCTACAAATCTTCCAAAATTTTCCTCAGCCACACAATTTCTTTTGTTGCCTCAGCTGCTGCTACATATTCTGCCTCTGTTGTAGAATCTGCAGGAATTGATTGTTTGCAAGATCTCTAGGAGACAGCTCTTGATCTAAGACTCATAGCATAACTTGAATTAGATACCCCTGTTTCTTTATCTCCATCGAAGTCTGGATCAGTGTATCCAATCAAGCTGAAGCCATCCACCTGTGTATAATTAATTCCAAAGTCTTGAGTTCCTTCAAGTATTTTAGAACTCTTTTTATAGCAGACCAATTTCCCTCACAAGACTTTTGCATAAATCTAGAGAGGATTCCAACAACAAAAGAAATCTCTGGTCTGGTAGTTGTTAAGTAGTTGAGACTTCCTACAAGCTGTCTATACTTTGTTGCATCCTCAAATTATTTTCCTTCATTTGATGTGAGCTTTAAGTTTTGTTCCATTGGAGTAGTCAGTGGATTGCATTCAATCATACCAAATATGTTCAACAGATCTCCAATGTATTTCTTTTGAGAAAGGAATATGGACTTTGGATGTTGAGTTACTTCAATACCAAGATAGTAATGAACATAGCCCAAATTAGTCATTTCAAAACATTTCTTCAATTCCTTCTTTATGGATGCAATGTAGCTTTCATTGTTCCCTGTTATCAAAAGATCATCTACATATACTACAAGATATACAACTGCTTTTCCAACTTTCTTGACAAACAGGGTTGCATCATTAAGATCATAATGCTTGAAATTGAGTTTCAGAAGATGCTTGTTTGAGGCCATACAAGGAATTTACAAGTTTGCATAATTTATCTTCATGTCCTTTCACAACAAAACCTTTAGGTTGGGACATAAAAACATTTTTTTTTAGATCTCCATTCAAGAAAGTGGTTTTTACATCCATTTGATGGACTTTCCAACCATTCTGAGCTGCTAGGACAAAGAGTGTTCGGATGGTAGCCCATTTTGCTGTGGGGGAAAAAGTCTCCTCATAATCAAACCCTTCCTTTTGTGCATAACCTTTTGCCACAAGTTTGGCTTTGTGCTTGTCAAGTGAGCCATCAAATTTATACTTGTTCTTGTAAACCCACTTGCAGCGAATTGGTTTGGTTCCCAATGGAGGATCAACCAGCTTCTAAGTGCCACTCTTTATCAGGGTATCATATTCCTTTTGCATTGCTTCTTTCCATTCATCATGAGAAGCAACTTCTTTGAAGGAAGTTGGTTCAAAATCTGTAGACAAATTTAATTCACAATCATAAGAAACATCCATATCAATAGGTGAATCAGAGTCATCTACATTACCTCCATTTTTCTGATTTGAATTTCTAGTTCCTCTTTTTCCAACTTCATCAAGATGAACACTTTCAAGTGTCTTTGTCAGCCACATTGGGGGATCTTTCTCAGATGGTCTAGGCTACTCCGTTGACTAAGTTGGGGCTGAATCAAGATTGAGTCTCCCAATTCTGTTAATCACATCACTCAAAATATCATATGTTGTTGGAGATTCATGCAGGGGAGAGAGTGCTTCTGAGGAAGATTCCATATGTTAATCTAGTATAGGAATCCTCCCTTCAAGATGCGGAATCTAATTATCAAATTCTTGAAATAATTTTGTAGTTGTGAATCTATCCAAACGATCAAGTTGCCTTTCAACAACATTGTCTGTTTTGGATGATTCAAGAAAGATTACATCTCTGGAGACAACAAAATTTTTGTTGACTTCATCATAGAGACAATATTCTTTGGAGATGTTTGAATAGCCCAGGAAGATACACTTACGACTTCTTGCACCAAGTTTGTTTCTATGTACTTTTGGTATTAAGGCATAACAGGTGGAACCAAAGACCCTGAGATGCTTTACTGAAGGAATGTGCCCATACCACATTTCATACGGAGTCTTGTTTCTAATAGAATTAGATGGACATATATTCTTTATATATACAGCACATAGAACAACATTAGCCCAAAACATTACTTTTACATTTTTGAAGAAGAGCATGGAGCATACCATATTTAATATTGTCCTATTTATTCTTTCAGCTACTCCATTTTGTTGGGGATTGTAAGGCACATTTGTTTGATGTTTGATCCCATGTTGGTGAAGATAGTTTTCAAATTCATTTGAAGTGTATTCTTTTCCATTATCAGTGTGAATAGAGCCAATATGAGATTGTGCATCATTTTCAATCCATGCATGAAAGTTCTTGAATGTTTGAAAAGCATCAGATTTGTTCTTCAATAAATATACCCAACACATTCTGGTGTAGTCATCAATAAATGTCATCATATATTTATTTCCATTTGCAGAAGAGACAGGAATTGGACCACATACATTTGAATGAATGAGTTCAAGTTTTCTATGTGCTCTGGAAGGTGAATCATGAAAGAGTTGTTTGCTATGCTTTCCTAGAATAAAAGCATCACATTGCTTAAGCTTCCTAGGAATTATAGGCAATCCAACAACACCATTTTTCTTTAATAAGAGAAGGTTGTCATAGTTCAAATGTCCAAATCTAGCATGCCATAATAGACTTGATGGAAGTGTACCTCCTTCATAATTAGAATTGTATGAGAAATATTGTGCACGAGCAGAGGTACCTTGCAACTTGAGAAGCCTTTCTTCTTCAATCCCTGTCATGACAAGTGAGTGGTCAGATGCTTTTCTTACCTCAATCTTTCCATCAAACATATGAATGGAGTGGCCTTGCTCTCTGATATGGACCAAGGACAATAAGTTTCTCCTCAACTAAGGAAGATATAAAACATGATGTAGAAGAAAGTCTCGAAGACCAGGCAATTGAAGCCTGATTGTGCCAAGCCTTGATGGCTTGAGTTTTGATTGGTCTGCAAGGTAAACTACTCCATCAACATTGTCAGTGAATTCTTCAAAAAAATCTTTTCTATGAGTTATGTGGCAAGTTGCTCCTAAGTCAAGCAACCAATCATTTTTCCAAAAAGCAAGTGAAGCATTAAATAAGTCTTCATTTACTCCAATATTAGATTGTGCCACAACATAATGAGTTGATTCAGGTGCTTTACCTTTGTCTCTGTCATTAGTTTTACCTTTGGGTTGGTTTCTTTGCTACTCAATTTTATCCCAAGGTATCTTGCATGTGGAGGCATCATGTGATCCATTTCTTTTACAACATATGCAGTGAAAATTTGACTTTTCTTCTTGAGAGTGTCTACCTCCCCTGCCTCTGAAATATCTTCCTTTGCCTCTTCAAGCACCTCTTCCTCTAGAAGAGTCTTGGGCAAGACTCTTTTCTTTATGAGCAAGGCACACAACCTCTTCAAAAGATTCAGGGGCTATTTTCTTTCCAAAATCTCTCTCTTTCAACAAATTTCTTTATAAGAGAGTCAAAGGTGATATCTTTGAGATTTCCATTTGCTTGCAATGACTCAAGATAGTTAGAGTAATTAGGATAAAGTGCCTTGAGAAAATAAATCATAGGGATATCCATTTCAACAATAGTGACATTGATATCATGCATTATTGATTTTACTTCAGATGCCAGAGCAAGATGATCATTATTTTGTAATTCAAGAGTGAAGAGTTTAATCATGAGTTGAACAATTTCAGGTGTAGAGTGTGAGTCATAGAGTTCCTTCAGCTTTTTTAATGCTTCAAATGCAGTTAAAAATGGTTTGATGTGTCGACTCACCTCTTCACTTACATATGCAACAATCAATGCATATGCTTTGCTGTTTTTATTCTCCCAAATGGCGAGCTCTTTGTCAGAGATAGCTTGAACTGGGTCTTTGTCTCCTTCTCCAACACACACTCCTTTCCATAGCTCATTAAAAATAAGAATGTGTTGGAGTCTCCTCAAGCATTCATGATAATTCTCTTTTCCGGTGGGAGTTATTACCACAATAGATATGATTGAATGCATATCAAACAACGTAATACTTTCAGTGTTCAATGTTCACCCGAATACTAGAGTCAGAGTCTGACTGTAACTATCTATGGTAGAAATGAACAGTGGACGATGAGCAGTGGATGATTAGAGGATGAGTGGTGGATGAGCAGAGAAATAATGCGGAGGAGGATTGTTGATGGTAGAAGATCAATGGTTATTGGACGCGAAGAAGTCCAACTGTTAACAATTATCAGAGGGCGGTTTTAAGGTGATGAGCGGAATATCAGATGGATGCAAGGCGGTAAGTGGTTTAGAGAAGGGAGCACCCAATTCCATAGAGAAACAAACACATGGCTCTAAGGAGAGAGAAGAAACTGCTTCTATCGGATGGGAAAAG